>CM051507.1:4913669-4939597 GCA_028031935.1 Paedocypris micromegethes
AAAAAAAAAAAAACAGCATGCAATACAATAAACATAATAATAATAAAGAGATGTAAAAGGAAAATAAACAAAACAAAAGTTTAAATAAAATATAAAAAATATATAAAAGTATAAAATAAATATAAATATAAAATATAAAAAGTCACAATAAATAGTGAAAATAAAAGTTTATTGTCATTATTACTATTACTATTGTTACTACAACTGTATTGCTACTCTTGTATTCAGGAGCTGTGCAAGAAACTGCATTCGGACATTGACAAGGTGGACGAGGAGAGATACGACCTGGAGGCCAAAGTGCAGAAAGCCAACAAAGAGGTGAATTCACGTCGCGATTGTGACGTGAATTCGAGATCGTGACGAGTTTCTCTGGTCCAGATTGAAGATCTGAAGATCAAGGTGGTCGACCTGATCGGCAAGTTCAAGAAGCCGGCGCTGAAGAAGGTGCGCATGTCAGCTGACCAGATGCTGGGAGCTCTGCTGGGCTCCAAGCACAAGGTGTCTCTGGACCTGAGAGCCAATCTCAAGCAGGTCAAGAAGGAGGTCAAAGAGGAGGTGAGGTTAAAGGTCACGACCCCATTCCTGAAGGTCGCTTGAGGTTGGTCTCATTCCTGTCTTTCACCACACAGCCTGCAGATGTCGGCGACTGGCGTAAGAACGTGGAGGACAAGGCTGGCATGGGTGGCAGGAAGAAGATGTTTGAGGGCGAGGCCTAAATCTTTTTCTGAAAAAGACAAACGCTATATGTACAGTATTTTATTTGCCAGTTGGATTTGGTCACTAGTCCGAGTTGTTGTGTCCAGTTTTTTTCTTTTTTTCTTTTTAAGTTGAGTTTTTCCCGCTGTACATTCATGTCCAACAAAGTGTGAAGATGATTCACTGCAATTAAAAGAAACTTCCGGAATCCCCCTTTCACTTAGTGTCATTATCGCCTCGGTTACGGTGATTTACTGTAAACTTTACTGTAAACGACCACAGTGAGCGATAGAGAAGTCGAGCAAAAAGTCGCACTATCACCACTAGAGGACACTGCAACACGCTCTTTCTTTTCTTTTTCTTTCTTTCTGTATAACGTTTTTCTAATATTTTTCTTTCATTATTCTTTCTTTCTTTTTAACTTTCTTTAATTCATTCTTTTTTTTATTTCTTTCTTTTTAGCGTTTTTCTTTCTTTCTAACTTTCTTTCAGTTATTTATTTAACCTTTCTTTCTTTTTTCTTTCTAATGATTTTCTTTCTTTCTAACGTTTTTCTCACTTTCTAACTTTTTTCTAACGTCTTTAATTTATTTATTTTATCTCTCTTTCTTTTTTGCGTTCTTTCTTTATTTCTAACACTTTTCTTTCATTCTTTCTTTCTAACGTCATTTTTTCATTTATTTGTTTTATCTTTCTCTCTTGTGTTCTTTCTTTCTAACGTTTTTCTTTTCTTTCTAACATTTTTCTTTCCTTCTTAACGTTTCTTTCTTTCAAAATGTGTTTCTTTCTACCTTTGTAACATTTTTCTTCCTTTCATTCTAACTTTTTTCTTTTTTCCCCCTTTCTCTCTACCTTTATCCTTTTCTGTCTCTCTCTTTATCTTTCTCTCTTGCTCCCTCTTTCTTTCTCTCATCTCTCTCTTTCTCTCTCCTTCCAGTTCTATCGCTCTTTTTTTCTGTCTCTGTCAGTTTTTCTCACTCTGTCATTCTATCTCTCTTTTCTAACCTTTTTCTCTCTATCTCGCTTCCTCGCTACCCCCTCCCCCCTCTCTCTTTATGTTGGCTAATATTCCATTGATCTATTTTAATGAAGCACATTTCATTTCTCACAAATCCCGTTGTGATTGGTGTCCTGGTCTGTAGTGAGGAACTTACTGTCTTTACACGAGAAACACACTCTTGAAGGAAGTGAAATTTATGAGACATGCCCAGATAGGCTTGGGATATTTCCGGAGCTCAGCGGCCTATTGGTCTGAGGAGAAAACCACTTCCATAAACAGGGCTCCCCAGAGCTGCTGAGACGACAGAATACAACATATATATCCTATTTTAATTTTTCTCTCTCTGGGGCTCACCAGTCTGTCCAGTTCTTCCACTGAGTCCTCTTCTCTCGTAGGTGAGCACCATTCCAACACTTGATTCTGAGTCTAAGGAGCAAAAGTTTGTGTGTAACTGTAAAACATCAATAGAAGTGTAAAAATATGGGCAAAAAAAAAATCGAGCTCTAGTATGTTGCACGATTTTAAGCTTGTTGAGTAAGTAATTGAGTACAGTGGTAAAATAGTAGTGACGTAGATTTTGTTTAAACATTTGCAATTTTTATTTAAATTCATTGTTTCACAAATCACTTATTTATTAGTAGTACAGTAGTTGTTTATTATTTGTTTTTTTTACTTGTCTTTTTGTTATCAGCAATTGAGACAATCAAAGATCTATCAAATTAAACAATTAATTATCAATAAAATCTTAATTAGTTTTTTATTAGTAGTACAGTAGTTGTTTATTACTTGTATATTTTACTTGTCTTTTTGTTATCAGCAATTGAAACAATCAAATATCGATCAAATTAAACAATTAATTATCAATAAAATCTTAATAAATTTTTTATTAGTAGTACAGTAGTTGTTTATTATTTGTTTTTTTTACTTGTCTTTTTGTTATCAGAAATTGGAACAATCAAATGTCGATCAAATTTAACGATTGATTATCAATAAAATCTTAAAAAGGGAATCATAGCCATAGTCTTAATACCAGTGAACAATGGACGTAAAACGACAATCTTCTTTACATTTTCACACAGCGGCTTTGAGACGGTCTGCAACTGTGAAAAGTGCTTTATAATTAAACTGAAACTGAAAAATCATATTTTTATGTAGATGGAAATGTACCTCAATATATACAATAATTGATTTTTAATGTTCTTTTAAAAAACTAAAAAGTAACAGTCTAGTGTAACAACCTTATAAAGTTACCAATATTATTTTAATGCTACTATAAAAACTTTTGTCTAATTATTATATGTTCAGGTAAGTGAATAGAAACTGCTACATTGTGTAGAGTTAATACCATATTTGTATCTGAGATGCTTCATGTGCTGCTCATCGTATAATATCACGTGTATTTTATAATTTCACAGGGTGAGAAACAAACAAGCAACCAAGATGTCTGAGTAAGTATTCGAGAGCTGCAGTCTGGTTAAAACCAGGACCCTGACATTATTTACCTGTTTTATGTTAAATAATTAAAGCATGTAACTGCCTTTTGACCGTGTGTTTAATAACAACAGGAAAAAGATGACTTCCAGCCGCAGGCATCATCTGAAGGTACGAGGATGGTTTGAATCCGAATGATTCGTTTTTGTTTTGCTTTGCTTTGCTTTGCTTTACTTTGTTTTGATTTGTTTTGTTTTGTTTTACTTTATTTAGCTTTGCTTTGTTTTTTTTTTTGTTTTGTTTTGTTTTTTGTGTTGCGTTGCTTTGTATTGTTTTTATCCTTTGCTTAGTTTTGCTTTGTTTTGTTTTGTTTTGTTTTGTTTTGGTTATTTGCTTTCCTTTGTTTAGTTTAGTTTTTTTGTTTAGTTTTCTTTTCTTTTCTTTGCTTTGCTTTGCTTTGCGTTTCTTTGTTTTGCTTTGTTTTTTGCTTTGCTTTGCTTTGCTTTGTTTGTTCTGTTTTGCTTGACCAATCGATAGAACAATTATGCCTTCATTATTGCCTGTCTATACTTTGAACATACTACGTTTCTTACCTCCAACGTGTTGCTCCTCAGAGCCTGGTGCTCTCCATCGCCTTCAACCTGATGGAAGCTGAAACCAAGCAGTTGGCTGAAGACAAGGAGGTCTACATGAAGCAGAACTGCCCGGACCTGGATCTGCCTGGGTCACTGCAAGAGCTGCAGGTCACACACACACACACACACACACACACACACACACACACACACACACACACACAATAAGTGTGTGTATGAATTATTACTTGGATTTGTAGGATCTGTGTAAGAAGCTGCATCAGCAGATCGACAAGGTGGATGAAGAGAGGTACGACCTGGAAGCCAAAGTTGCAAAATCAAACAAAGAGGTAAACGTTTTTTTTTCCTCTATTTGTCTCCGTCCCCTCTTAAATCTGTTTTTCTCTATTAAGATTGAAGACCTGAAGATCAAGGTGGTTGACTTGAAAGGAAAGTTCAAGAAGCCGGCGCTGAAGAAGGTGCGCATGTCAGCTGACCAGATGCTGGGAGCTCTGCTGGGCTCCAAACACAAGGTGGATCTGGACCTGAGAGCCAATCTCAAGCAGGTCAAGAAGGAGGTCAAAGAGGAGGTGAGACCAAAGAAAAATCCATTGATTCCATGTATTTGTTTATTTGTACAAACATGTATACATAACAAATAATAACAACATAAAAACCACAACATAAAATTAATAGTACAAGCAAATTGTTCATTTCCATAAGTCATGTTTGAAAGGAAGTAGAAAGAAGCACAACTTCTCTAGCCCCGCCCCCTTTTATATTCCACTTTAACACATGACGACTGTATCCACAGCAACATCATAAATTAACTTAGACCCTTGATACAAGATACGTCTATGACAAAAATTTGACAATTTTTTTTTATTTTTCCGTAGTTCGAATGAATGTCATTTCAATTTTTTTTTATTTTTCCGTAGTTCGAATGAATGTCCTTTCTATGTTTATGTTTGAAATGTTTTAGGTTTGCACATTACTTTACCTCTTCCCATAAATTATTCCACAATTTTACTCCATTTCTAGTCAAACAGAAACTCTTTTTGGTGGTGCGTGTATATTCTACTTTTAAGTTTGACTTGCCTCTTAAACTATAGTCCACATTTCTTTCGTGAAACAACTTTTGTATTCCCTCTATCAAATAAATTGTTAATTTTAAATTCAGCAATAATAAATTACCATAGTTTGTGTAACTTAAGAATGTGAGATTTTTTTAATGACTCATGTGTTTGGTCACGAAACCCAAGTTTATGTACAATTCTTATAGCCTTTTTTTGTAGTGTTTTAAAGATTTTAAAGCACTTCCATGAATCCATTAATCTCCTGCATTCATTCTATTCTTTGCTTTTACAGTCCAGTGAACAAGTGGGCGACTGGCGTAAGAACGTGGAGGACAAGGCTGGCATGGGTGGCAGGAAGAAGATGTTTGAGGGCGAGGCCTAAGTGCTTTTCACACTCTGCTCCAATAAAAGTCGTCGCACGTTCATTTTCCAACTTTGCACATTTTCAGAGTCGTTGTCGTGTTTATTAAACTGTGTTTGTTTACACACACGCGGCTGTTGTATTTTTGCTGTTCGATACGCCAAATACTGTATATACGGGACGACAAACTGTACAAAATGTGTACTGTAAAACAAATGAATGGAAAGAAAGCAGCTATTTTTGTATAAACGCTTCAGTGGATTGGAAAAAAACAAATGAGGAAATAATCTGACAAATTAGTTTCTTTAATTGTATGTTTTTCAAAATTAGATCAATATTATCAAGTCGCTGTAATGAAAGGCATCAATCGTGGGGAGGTGGGGAGAAATACTGTGATTTTGGTTGTATTAAACAATGTAAGTTTATTATTGTCATGTAATTATTGTTAATATCGTGTAGGGTGTGTAGATATCGATGCCTTGAGAAATTACACATGGTCTACATATGTTTGAATGAACGGGAGAGACAGAGAAAAAAAAACAAAGTAAAGCGAGAGAAATAAAGAAAGAGTGAAAGAAAAATGAAGGAGAGAAGGAAGGAATGTCTAAAAGAAAGAAGCAAGTAAAGAAAGAATGGAAAAAAAAAACAACGGAAAGGAAACAGAATAAATGAATTAATAAATGAATGAATGAATGAAAGACAAAGAGAAAGAAAGAAAGAATGAATGAATGAATTAAAGACAGAGAGAATGAACAAATGAATGAATTAAAAGAAAGAAAGAAAAGGAAGGAAGGCCTAAAAGAAATCAAAGAAAAGCAAAGAGAGTGTCACGCTCATGGACTGGTCTATGGACTACAAAGGCCAGAATCCTTGTGTTTGTTCTTCCTGGTTTTGTGGTCACGTGTCTCATTGTGTTCACCTGTTTCAGCTGGTTTATCAGTGTATTTAGGTTGCCACCTGTGTGAGTCTTGTTGTCTGTCAGTAGCTGCACCAGCCTGTGTTCTGAGGATGCTCCTGAGTTCACGTGAGTTTTGATGTTACATTTTTGTTTTTGTGCACCATGGTCCTCAGCTTCTCTGAGAGGATCATAACAGAAAGAAGGAAGGAAAGAAAGAATTGAACAAAAGAAAGACGGAAAGTAAAGATAAAAAGAAAGACTGATTAAAGAAAAAAAAGAAACAAAGAAATAGTGAATAAATAAAAGACAAAGAATGAATTAAGTGAAGAAGTGAATAAAGAAAAAAAATGAGGGAAAGAAAGAAAGAAAAAAGAAGGAGAGAAGGAAGGAAGGCCTAAAAGAAAGAAAGAAAGAAAGAAAGAAAGAAAGAAAGAAAGAAAGAAAGAAAGAAAGAAAGAAAGAAAGAAAGAAAGAAAGAAAGAAAGAAAGAAAGAAAGAAAGAAAGAACGAAAGAACGAAAGAAAGAAAGAACGAAAGCAAGAACGAACGAAAGAGAATGAGAGTAGGAACAAAGGCCTAAAATAAGCAATGAAAGAAATAATTAAAAAAGAAACACGGAAAGAAAGAAAGGAAGAAATGAATGAATGAATGAAAGACAAAGAGAAAGAAAAAAGGAAGGAGAGCTTTATTTCAGTGTCATTCTCCATCGGAGCAGCTGTTTCTCACAAGTCCGCGTGACTGAGAGCGGATCGAGACTTCGCGGGGTCGCGTTATTTCTTACGTAAGAGCAACTCGCGGGCCATATCACATCACAACAGCGCCCATAATGCCTCGTTCCTTTGATGGTAATTACACACGAATCGCGGCGGTGCGTTTCCGAGTGTTATAACGCGTGTTTTAGCTTTCTGTTCTGCGTAAGTGTCGTTGGGACGTGTGCGCTCTCCACATAGTTGGGCATCTTCTTCCACTGGGTTCGGCCGGGTCACGGGATATTCTTAGCAAACGGACTCCTTGTAGTTCAACATTTGAGATACTTGGAGAAACCCTAGAGGGACCCTGAAGATGGAAGCTCCTCACAAACTGTTAAAAGCAGACAGCCCTGACCTTACACGGGTGGGCTGGATCTCAACCTGCTTCACATTTCAGTCACTTTCTTTCCGTGCGTCTTCTTTTTTTCTATTCAAATCTCGAGTTGCAAGTCTTGTGGTGTTCTGTTGGCCAGTTTGGCATCGGTGCAAAATTAACAAACATAAGTCAGAGGGGTGAAGAGCAACAAGACAGCCATACTTGAGTAAAAGAACAGATAAGTATTGTAAAAATGACTCCATTACAAGTCACCAGACTTGAGTCCCAGACTTGAAAACAAATTCTATACGTGAGGTTTTGTTTTCTAATACAGAAACTAAATGTAACGATAAAAATGGTAGAGCAAAGTAGGTAAAAACAAGAAACAAAAAGTCAGACACAGTCAAATGGAAGTGTGCAAAAAAAATTGCACAGTAAAATAAAATCAGTATACAATAAAATTAGTAAATTATATACAGTATGATGATCAAATTAGCAAAATACATTCACGCCTCTAATTCACGCTGGTAAATAGCGTCCAGTACCTTCAACATCCTGCAGATGGCGATATCACCTTGTTCCCCCAAAAAATTACCGCGGTATAAATCGATGCTGGCTTATCGCACACATTCCGAATTTAACGAGTAATGCTACAGTATGTGTCCCTTCAATTGTAGTGGAGTAAAGAGTACAGCTATTCAATCACAAATGTAGTAGAGTTGAGAGTAAAAGTTACTTAAATTTTTTTATACTCCGCACAAGTACAAAGTAGAAATAAAACATACTGAAGTAAAGTAATGAAGTCCATTTACTTAAGTACTTTACGCTTGAGTAAATGTACTGTAAAAACTACTCGTCACTAATTCCATTATGTCACCAAATCCTACTCGCCCATTTTTCCGTATTTCAAGTCAGGAACAATCACAAATAAATATATAATGTTAAACGTATATACAGTATAAGCTTTTATTGGCTCAATAACAGAAATAAAATAACATTAGACACGCCGCGACACTTAACAGAGACAAAATAATACTAGGAGTAAGATTAAACTAAACACAATCATTAATATTACAATAAACATCTACAAACCACGACGAGGTAGCTTAGCGCTAACAAACGGGTCCAATGTGTCATTGCAGAAAGTCAAAACAGTCGAAAATAAAGAACACGGGCAAGAAGTAAAAAAGTCCAAGGTACAGACACAATCAAAACGCTCGGTCTGGTACACAGGGGATAATAATCCCTCGCTTCGATTCTCTTCACACAGTGTCAGACTGGTGCAAAGACTCTTGGGAAATGAAGTCCTGACCACTAGAATCGACTTTTTGTTATCTATCACTTAAGTAAAACGATATCAAAATGATTCGAGTCACAAGAGGCTTGATAAATGAAGAAAAAATAGTATGTTTTGGTGATTTAATAACGTAATTGAACCAGAAATGTAAAAAAACTAAAATATTTTTGGGGGGAATTTCTATTTTGTAAAAAAGCGTTTATACCGTAACTACTTTGCACATTATGAGTCGATGCGATTGCTGTGCGCACAAAACTTAGGCTTGGTTTTAATATCTAAAATCTATAAGACCTAGTACGTACTATACTGGAGCAAGATCTTTCACATAGTATTTAGAACCTAAAATCTGCAGTATTCTAGAAGAATCTAGGTTGAAAACGCATCTCTCACCCACGTCAAAGAGTTTTGTTTTCCTAGCCATTGCTCACAGTCATAGTTATAATCATATTTTTCAAAAATTTTCTATAATCATATTTCTGGTGCGAAAAGTGTGTAATAGACAAACTGAACTTGAACAGCAGAACTTCTTGTGAGTTGTAAGTCAGCTAAATCTGATAGCAGATAGCACAGCATTTTTCCTATCATCAGCTTTTTCACTGTTGTCAGGAAAACAAAGTGTGGAAGGAAGATTAGTGACAGAGATGTTGCATTGTGTTACAACTAATCTAGTGACCGTCTATCAGGGCAACAGAATTTACACATTCTGGTTCTTTAGAAATACAATTACATTTGCAATTTTTGGCTTAGACTTAAAGACTTCGAAATAGTCATTAATTTTCTCGAAAGCAGATATTTTATGATCTTTTGTGAGTATGAGTAGAGAAAAAGTGATATAATGCATAAAGGCGAATAA
This sequence comes from Paedocypris micromegethes, assembly GCA_028031935.1. Classification (NCBI taxonomy): domain Eukaryota; kingdom Metazoa; phylum Chordata; class Actinopteri; order Cypriniformes; genus Paedocypris; species Paedocypris micromegethes. The sequence continues at coordinate 4,922,922 of CM051507.1, forward strand.
TGTAAATATAATAACATAAACAGTGCCACAGCAAAAGTATTTCATAATGTATACTTCAGTCGTGGTATTAATTTACAACCTGAAATTTGTTGGTTATACAGTATAATTATAGAACGCATTACTTGCATATACAGTCGCACTACTACACAGATGTAAACATGGGTGACATGTCAGAATTCACAGAACGGTTGCATCACAGAATTTCATGTTTTTTTTCATGTGTTGTCTGTTCCACATCTTTAATTTATTTTTTTTTAGTTTACAAAAAAACCTCATATAACATTGTGTGGTTTATCAGCTGTTTGATAAACGTCTTGTCTGTGTTTATAGTTTTGTTTACAAAAAACATAAAACAGTAGCTCAATAAACTTCAGAAACATAGACATGAGTTCATATTTACATTTTATCACTTCCTAGTGTTATTGTCTCAAATATTTTCTATTTTTATTTGGTGTACTGACCAATTTGAATGTATTGGGTTTTTTTTTATATGTATTTGTCATTTAATTTTGTTCATTTTGTCATAATGTTATATTTATTAGTGTTACTTTCATGTTGTATGTTATATCACTGTTTTACGTTCAAATTTAATAATTTTCTAATACGTTCATTTAACTTGGAACTTCTCTACCAAGAAAAAAAAACAACTTTTGTAATTTACCTCCTAACCTATATTTCTACAGAAATTCTGAGGGCAAAACACTGACTCAACAAATGCACGTGTTTTCAGTGATGGTTGGATACCAGTGAAGTAATATGAAACTGCTGCGGACGTAAAAATAATTTAAATAAAAGCATTCATTAAATCTAAGAGTTTGGAAAAAAAAAAAAAAAAAAAGTTGACTAACACACATTTCTTGCATTTCCCACTGTCACGTCCATATTATGGTATGTACTCGCTCTATTAGAACCACATGTAAGTAAGAGAATAAAACTGAGGGGGGTGGGGTTGTGGGAGGGGCTACGTCTTGACTACCACACATTTCTGATCACAACAAACACAACAAAAAACAAAAAACTGAGAGTGATTGTGAGAGTCTTTGTGAAACTGAAGACGGAGCGTCACAGAATCATAAAGAAGATAATAGACATGACCAGTGAAATTATCAGACAAAATTCCAGTAAGCAAGGCTTGCAGAACCTTCTACGGTGAGTAATTCAAATGCATTTTTTCTCCGAGCATGCTTTTAATTGTTAGTGTGGCACAATGTGAGTTGTGACTAACACCAGTGAGAGTTTATTCTAAATGTGCATTGTCTACTTTAATTCCAGTTTTAATGTCATTTGTTATAATTTTTTATTAACGTTTTTGGTTCAATAACGTTAAAATTCTCTTAAAAATACAGTTTTCTTTATTTAACAAGCCTAACTTGTGACTCGTATCACTTCGATATGGTTTTATTTTAGTAGACCACAAAAAGTAGATTCTAGTGGTCAAAACTTAATTTCCCAAGATCCCTTGCACCAGTCCGCACATGCGCAGCGCAACTGTGTGAGGCCTGTCGAACTCTGACGCTGTGAAGAGAATCGTAGTGAATGATTATTATCCCCTGTTTAGCAGGCCGAGCGTTTTGATTGTGTCCTTGGATTTTTTACTTCTTCATTTTCAACAGTTTTGACTCTTTCTACGATGACACATAGGACCCATTTCTGTTTGTTGTAATAAAAAATATTGTAATGAATTTCATTTAATCTTACTTCTTCCAGTGTTAGTTTGTCTCAGTTAAGTGTCGCGACGTGTATAATGTTTCTGTTATTGAGCCAATAAAAGCTTGTACTGTAGCACGTCTGCCTACGCATTATTGTTTAACATTATATAGACGCACACGCCGCTCTATAAAGACGACGCATTTATGTTTATTTGTGATTGTTCCTGACTTGAAACACGGAACATATTTTACGCGCATATTTGAAATCGGCAATTATAAGCAAACCCCAAGTTTTTGAGCGTCGAAAAAAAGCTGTGCTTGTATTCGCATAAATACGGTAATTGCACATTAATCTCTAATTTGAAATATTTGATTCTAAATTAGGCACATAGTATCAGTGCATTCAGAGTATTATATTCCAATAATGTGTGTGTGTGTGTGTGTGTGTGTGTGTGTGTGTGTGTGTAAAGACAAAAAAAACAAAAAACAACAACAATGCAAAATATAAATGTTTGTTTTGTTTTGGTTTATAAAAATGTCAATATTTTGGTTGTTTGTTTACAAAAGCTGATAATTTCATTGTACACTTTAACATTGTGTGGTGAGCATTGCATTTATTAATGGTAGATCAGTCTGGTTCCCAGCATTGGCCCAGGTGATGTTCTGCGAGCCGATTGGACAGTCAAGCTGTCAGTCTCGAACCGGTTACGCAGGTCAGCACCAGGTGTTTAATTGGGCATTCAGGAAGGGAGTCATTCAGAGCTGTTCCTGGGATTTGTGTGCTGACTAAAACTGCATTTAACTGGATTTAACTTGCTCAAAGGACATATTTGAGAATTCATTTTGAGAGCCTTGTGCAATCAACTTTGAGACACGGCTGGTAAGAAAGCTTCTACATTGGTTGCATTGTTTTCCTGTGGTTTCAAAGAAATGTGATTGCTTGCTTTGTAAATGCTTGCTTCGAATCATTTGTTTGTTGTAAAAAGGATTGATGATTTATTGTTTTTGTTGCACTTTCCATTGTTTACTTAAATTAATCAGATGTCTTTAAATGAGCTTATTTTTGATGATGATTTTTGTGATTTTTGTATAGGTTAATAAGCTAAGCATTGAATTAATCTTCAATAAACCCCAACTGGTGAAGATGACGCTTTGAGTTATTTCATCAGAAAAATGAAAAAGTTGATTAAAGTTGATTGGCCTCTTATCAAATTCAGGCAAACAGGGCAAACAACGGGAGAACTTGACTGTGTGTGTGTGTGTGTGTGTGTGTGTGTGTGTGTGTGTGTGTTTGTAGCTTCACTTGCAAGGTTTTATGCACTGCACAATTCTGATAATGCCCCTAGTGGCCATATTGGAAAATTCTCACTTTCTTTGTTGATTGTTCCTCCGCACCTGCATCCCAACAACGAGAAGCATTTTATTTTCTGCTAAACAAAAGTCAATTTCAAGTTCAAATTGAATTTGTTCAGGTTACTAAAAATGTGCTATGATTAACGCTTCTTTATGATTAACAAACATATAACAAACATATATATATATGATTAGAAATTTTATGATTTAAAAAACAACATGTAATTGTTGTACGGCTGACATTCTAAATAGCAAATTCTGCCATTAAAAATGAATAGCGTGTTTCTCCCATTATGAATGCTGGTTTTTGACCGTTGCCACGCCCACAGTGTTAAAATTACAACAGGACAACATCTGGCTTTTATGCGCAGGATGGCCTTCACTTATTATTCAGCAAATTTAGTAAGCTTGTGACAAACTAATTTTGGCCCCTCCCATTTAATTGTTCGAATCATTGTACAGGGGGCGCTATAGGTGCGCAAAAACAGAAAATGACCCACAAATGTTTAATGTGTATAAAAATGACCTTGTTCACGCTTCTCACAACAGATTAACCACTCAGCGAAGTATTGAAGATGCTGAAGAGATTGAGAGAGAAAGACGACGTCGGGAGCGAAAAGATTTCTGTAGTCGACACATCTCGTCTGGATCTGATGGTTCCTCTCCAGACGGGACAAACCTTCCAGAGATTAGGTTGTAAGTACAAATATCCATTATTGTATACAACATTTAATATTCCATCCATCTATTGTCTACCACTTTCTACCATTTCTATTTTCTACCACTTCATCTATTTACAACGACGTACGTGGATCTTTTCTCCGGTCAGCTGTCAGAAATTTTAATCAGAAATATTAATTTATTTTAAGTCGTACATCAACAATGTGCAATATTTTCCTTTTTTTTGTGTGTGTGTGTGTGTGTGTGTGTGTGTGTGTGTGTGTCCATTCATACTCCTTATCTTTATTTATTGTTTTACCTTTGGGGCTGCTGCAAAATGTAAATTTCTCTTTTTTGAGACAAATAATGGTATTCTTCTTCTTCTTCTTCTTCTTCTTCTTCACTTATTCTATTTCGGAGTCACTGGGAGCAACTCTGGGCCCGAGGCTGGACAAACACTTTGGATTGATGGCCAACCAATCACAGAGCTTTGAAAACTATCTTCCCAAATTCCAAAATTGTCAAACAAAGCCACTGCAAAACGAATGTTCGTGTTTTTTGAGGAAGGATTAAAAAGGGATTTAATTTTCTTCTTGCTATTTCTGAAGCGCGCGCACACACTCACACACACAAACAGCTGGCGAACAGCTGCATTGACTTCATTACGTTGTTTCTGAGGAATTCTGAGTAAAACCACACAGATAGCACTTGATCTTAACATGTTTATTTTGCTCTATATATTTGATAGTTTTAACGCTCAGGCATACGCACATTTCTGTGTGTGTGTGTGTGTGTGTGTGTGTGTGTGTGTGTGTGTGTGTGTGTGTGTGTGTTACCTGAGAAAACTGACTTTAAAATGAGCTTAAATGTAGTGTTTGATTCACTCATGAACTACTGTGAAGTGAGATTGCAAGTAAGTTTTTAGCATTAATTATTTTAATCTAATTTACTCCACACTGAAGAAGCAGGACTGCGGATGACGCAGATTCTTGAAAATTGATCCAATTAATTAACTCCAATTGAAATGAGTGTGTGATTGTTTGTACCCTTTCATTTTTTTTTTTTTTTTTTTTTTAAATCTGACATAAAAGCATTAATTAACCTTAATTAATTCTTAACCTCATTGGTCCATTAAGTGGGAGGGCCTTTGAAAGAGGCTGGGACCATAGATTCTTAATTAAAGAATAAGTCACCAATTCAGAGAATACTTGAGTAAAAGTTGTGAAGCATTTTACTGATACTGAATTAGGGCTCAAAAAACGCCAAGAAATTTACAAATCAAGAAACTCTTTATTTATGAAGTTTTTGTTTCCCAATATAGAAAGGAAGTTTAACACCTAAATGTGTCAAAATGGCAGAACAAAAAAGATCAGAGATAAAAGAAAAAAAAGTAAATCAAACTCAAAAGTGCAACCGCTAATTCATGATCACGAAAATGCCGACCTGTTGCGCACAATTTAACAAGTACTCTAAGGAGTAAAGAGTACAGATACTCCATCAAAATTGGAGTAGTCAAGTAGAGAGTAAAAGTTGCCTATATTTTTGATACTCAGTACAACATGAACAAAAAGTCAGTGTCAGTCAAACTCATGAGTTCAAAAAAGTGCAATCGCTAATTCACATGATTTAGCCGATAAATAGCATCAAGTACCTTCAACATCCTGCAGATGGCGATATCACCTTGTCCACCCTAGAAATTAACCGTGGTAGAAAAAGATGGCACCAATCACAACGTGTAGTGCAATGCAGTGGAGTAAAGTGGACAGATACTCAAGCACTAATGTAGTCAAGTAGAAAGTAAAAGTTGCTCATACTGTAGTTTGAATACTCCGTACAGGTATAAAGAAGCCAAGAAATACTTAAATATAGTAACAAAGTCCATTTACTCAAGTGTTTTGATTCCAACCACACAATCAAATATTTGCAGTCCTACTGTACGGACTGTCCTGATAGGATTCTTGGACATTGAGTGTGTTAAATACCACAACTAAATACCAAAGCTAACTTTTAGATAAGGGAAGCCATTTTTTCCAATGATGCCTTTCCAAAAGTAACAAATGCCAGAATGAATCTTCCTTATAAACTCTTGTCGCCTACAGAACGATTGACGTGGATCAAACGTCTGACGAGAAGAAAGATGTGCACACGTGTCTAGATAAAGAGAAACCTATTGGGAAGATACAACAAACAGTCCACAAAGAAAGACAAAGCCAATGGCTGGAGACGCTTTGGCACCCACAGTTCCAGTCTGAGCAGCAAATAAAGGTGGCGAGAAGATGGAGAAAGGGCCTACGGAAGGCTCCGGAAGACGAGAAGAAAGAACAACGGATCATAAACAATCAGGTGACTGAGACAAAATGAAAAGTAAAAAAAAATGACATTTTTTTTAAAGATACATTTGTTTTAATTGAACTAAATGTGTAGCAGAACATAAAAGCAGCAACATTTCAAACTCAATTTTTTTATTAAGGTTACTTAAGATGAACAATGGACATTTTTCTTCTTTAAAGACAATTCTTTCCCCTAATTCCGCATAGCAACTTTGCGGTGGTCTTGAACTAAGAAAAGTGCTATATAATTAGACTTTTAAGCGTCATTAGAGATATTAAAGCCCCGTATAACTCTATAAGTCATAAAAGTTTAACTAATAAAATACCACTTTACAATAATAGATAGATTAACTGTTAAGATAGAGATCGATTGACTGACAGACCGAGGTCGATTTCAGTTAATGGGGAATAGAAGGGAATAATGAGGAACATTTTTCCTGTGATAATAATAATTCTTTCATTTTTTTTTTTTTTTTTTTTTATTAATTAATTTAATTTTTTGGACTGCTTTACAAGACCACATTCTCATAGCGCCTCTTACAACGCAGAACACCATACACACCATCAGGAAAATTGTGCAATTGTACAGCTAATGTAATGACATGCAAGTCTCTTTGGATAAAAGGATCGGCCAAATAAAATGGTCGAATAAATAAATGAATGAATACACTATAATAATTACAGTAATAAGTAAAGTCAAGTAAGTGCAGGAATTAAGCAATCACGATCAGCTAAACATTGTTTTCTTCTCTTTTACAGGTCACAGAAAGAACTGACACATTGAATCGATCTTTAAAGAAATGGTAAGATCTTTGACAAAAAGTTGGTATGAATTCCACAAACTGGGAATATAAGCATAATTTAAGCATAGCTATAACGGCGCACATAATCTCATACAGATCAGCTGTCAAAAAATCTGTTGTATGTCTGTGTGATGACACAATTTCCCGAAAAGGTTTGGATATTTTTATACATAACATAAATAAATAAATAAATGCATATGTTTTGTTCAGACATTAGCTAAATAGTGTATTGTGTAAAATTGCGTTTATTTTATTTTTATTTAATTTATTACCTAATATTTAATAGTCAAAAACCTGAAAAGCATCCAAACTTTTCTGGAATTGAAAAGTTCTTTTTATAACTTTAATAACTCATGTGTAAATTGTGTCTTTTTTTTTAAAACACATTGATATTAACTTTTTTTTTTTACTCTACCAAGAAATTAACTCTATTTGGCCTAGAAGGTAAAAAAAAATGTCCTAATGGTTCTATGAGATTCTTAACAAGCTAGAAATGTAAATGATTTTATTATTTTTTTTACATTCATTCACAGATTATTCTTTTTTTTTTAAAAACAGCGTTCCGAAGACCCAGAGATTGAAGCTCGTGTCTAACATTGATGACAAGCTGGAACATTTTGCACATGCTGTTGAGGTGAACACACACACACACACACACACACACAATCACAACTTATTAACAAGTAATTTTTTTAAAAGATATCTGGTAAAGAGGCAAAAGCGACTAAAGGAACGATGGCGGACCCGCCGTTTGTCTCGGCTCCAGTAGCGTTAAAAAAAAATATCTTTGAAGCAGGAGCAACTGGGAAAGAAGCCGCCGTACAAAAGAAAATCTCTCCTATAAAGGTACGAAAAAACACAAACCAATACATGCAATCACTCGCCGCTTTTTGTTTGTCCTGATTTTTTGATCCTGCCAATTAGAACGGCTGATTGATCAAAATGGCCAAAACGGCAACTAATTATTAATTGTTTTTATTTATTAGAGGTGTTTTTTTTTTTAGGGATATGCTAAAGATATATATGTATTTTATTTATTTTTATTTAGTTTTATTTATTTGTTTGTTTGTTTGTTTGTTTAATGTATTTATTTAGTTAGGTAGTTTGTTGGTTAGTTAGTTAGTTAGTTAGTTAGTTAGTTAGTTAGTTAGTTTCGTTAGTTTAGTTAGTTGGTTAGTTAGTCAGTTGGTTAGTTAGTTAGTGATAGTTGTGGTCCCGGTGGGTGTGACCTTGAGCAGGACACTAAACCCCCACATGCCCCCCATCACCACAGCTTAAGACTGCCCACTGCTCCGGGTCTGTTCATTGTGTGTGTGTGTAACTGATGGTTATGCAGAGGATAGTTTAGATGCGGCCCCTAGTGGTGAAATTGATAAACTCCCTAACTTTCTTCATTCATTCTTTCTGTTTATTAATGTTTTGTTGTTTTATCTTTAATTTCAAGTACATTTTTTTATGTTGGGTATGTATTTTATACCATTGAGAAGAGGATTATGTAACACTTATTTATAAACAGGTTGTGTAAGTGTCATATATTTCATATGCCTAGGACACAACCGATGACACACCACAAGAAAAAAACACCCACAAAATGTAGTATAATTCATTTCATTCAAACTTTCAAAATTGAATTTTTTATAAATTTGATTACATTTTTTTTACAAAATTATTCAGTTTTAATTCAGATTGTAAAATGTAAATTGTGTAAAACGTTTATATATTACAACAAATGCTATATATTTCTTTTTCTTCATTTATATGTAGTATGTACTAGTTTGTGTGTAAAAGAGTGTCAAACTTGTTCAAGATTTAGATGATCAAATGTCACACCTGCTGTAATTTAAAATGATAGTCATACTTCTGTGCGCATATTGGATTAAGTAATACATTTTTGTGATATACACTGATACTATCTTCATCATCTTATGAAACTGACGTTTGATTATCTGTGTTTAGGTTGTTAAGCCTGGAGATGTTCTGCAGAAAAAGAACATGTGGGAAATCATTGGAGAAGTTTCAGCAGCTGAAATATCAGACGGGAAAGGAAAGGTATATACGAAAGGAGAAACTGTTTGGATGAAAATCATGAGTTGATAAACTTTTTTTTCCCAGAAAATAAGTATATATATTTTTGTCTTTTTTTTTTTTTTTAGACCTGCTTTTCAGGGAAACAGTTCAAGTTTGTTGTGACTGGACATGGAAAATATGAAAAGATTTTCATTGACGATCACTCCACAAAAAGAGCATCACGTAAGACATATTATTATATCTACTTTTAAACTTTATAGTTTTTGAAAAGGTTACATTTAAATAAATATATTGATACAAAAATTGTTTTTTCTATTTTTTTTTTTTTTGTTACTGTATGTTTCTGTAAACTTAAAACTGTTGCTGTAAGGCACACTTAAAACCCTCAAAAAATGTGCAGTCTAAAAGAAAAAAAAACTATTAGAAGATAGAAGTTTAATAATGGTACACCTTATAGTCGAGAAATAATATATTTTATTCTGCCTAATAAACTACATACTGTACTTTTTTTTATTAATTTATAATACACAAAATGCTATCATGCCATTAAATAGGTAGTGCTATTAAAGTAATTGTAGAAAATATTGTCTATATGAAATAAAAAAAACACTTTTATTGTCAAGTTAAACATAATTGTAACATATCTGTGAAAGTTTGCATTATTAACGTTACAAGCATCGCATTCAAAACAACTTTTTCGCCTTTCTTGACCAAAAAACCCTCGTCTGAAGTCGAGACATCTCTAAGTTAAAAGGATGTTTGCAACATGTTCCAAATGGAATAGGTTTCTTTGGACACAACACTAGAACTTTTTGGTCATAGAGATGTTGTTTATGTCTTGTGAAAGAAGGAAAAACGAATTTAATAAATTTGTGGCCTAATAGTTCGATTTGGACTTGATCGAAAGGCCACCAGTTTGAATCCAAAACCTGTAGGTTCCACAACTCCAATGTCGTTGAAAATAAGTCGCTTTTGATGAAAACGTAATGGTGGTGGAAGTGACATGTTGTGGGGATGTGTCAGTGTGCTTGGTACTTGAAATTGGGTCAAGTTTGAAAGAACAATTCTAAAAGAAAAGCATAAGTACAAAATATGAAAGACAACCAAGTCTTTCAAGAACAAAAATGGTTTTGTCTTTTGTTTTATTTGTAATGATCTAAAAGGATGATCATTAGAGGTAAAATGATGGGCTCTGCTAGCATTTCACCAATTGACTTAAATGTTTGGTTATTTATTTATATTTGTATACAACGTATTTGCATGGATATAAGCGAATATAAGAATTGAGCGTCTTAAATTGGGGAAAAAAATGTTGTGCTGATATTTGTTTCAATAGTCTTTTATCTTCTAGATTAAAATAGAAAGGTGTGTGTCTGTGTGTATTTATACAGTTTTTTTTTTGTATGTCGTGTGTGTGTGTGTGTGTGTGTGTGTGTGTGTGTGTGTGTGTGTGTGTGTGATACATCATTGGGGAAATGCTTATATCAGTCTTTCATAGTCACTTTTATTGATTTTTATCAATTCAATTGATCAAGTTTTTTAATCACTCCATTTCATGTTGTCACATGTACATTTGTCTTGAGATTTTGTTCTTAACCAGAAAACCCTCTTTGAGTAGTCAGGTTTACAATACAGATTTTATTTCTTTTATTTATATTTTTTCTTTCTTTTCTTTTTTCTTTTCTTTTTTTATTTTTAGCAACGGCAGGGCTTCGTGATTACGTAGTAAACCCTCTAGCCGTTCTATTGAAGTCTTTGGGTTCTTCGTCTTTATTTTTGCGACCTATGAGTCCCATTTCAAAAACCATTGCAATTTTCGTGGCTGGTCGGGATGCGGCTTCTCTCAGGCGCCTGGCATCAAAGCGCGGGCTATAGAGCAGAACGGGCAACCGGTGCGCAAACGAAGGGATTTCCTTTGGTGTCTTCTGTTCGGCTTCCATTTTCTTCTGCTCCTCGGTTTTATTGGCCTCAATTTGTTGAATGATGTTTTCCTCCGTTGAAAACATTTGAAACAGAACGGCGTCCCACATTTTCGTTGCTCTGGGGGCTTCTTCTTTCTCCAGGCTTTCGTTAGCAATCGGTTCTTCGGGTTGGATCGGCGTTTCACTTTCACTTTTGACGAGGCTCGAGCTGGTGTTTTGTTCTGATGAAGGGTCCGGCTCTGGGAACTTGGGCTCCTCGGCTTCCACCACCATATGCTTCTTGAGTCGAGACCATCCACTGAGCTTCGACTTCATCCCCATCTTTAAAAGAGGCTTTGGCGAGGTTGAATCATCTTCTTTGCGTTTTTCTACTACAGACTCAACTTCCGGCTGAGGACTTTCTTTAGCCTCAACTCTGTCGCCAATTTCACTATTCTTTATTTCCTGATGATCATCTTTTAATGCATCTGGAGGCTTTACAACATCCTTGTGGTTTTCAGAAGCATTTTTGCTAGAGCCTGAAACAAAACTCGACTCTTTCATTTTCTTCAACAACGATGTTTTCGCCATCGCCGGCTTCTCTTTCTCTACGTCGGGCGAAGCTGTTGTCACTTGTGGGGAAGTTTCACAGGATGGAGGTTTGAGGGAATCTACTGCTTCTGTATCAGAAGGTGCATCCGCCGTGGACACCACAATAGTTGGAATTTTAAAAGAATCCACGACAAGTTTTGTTTTGGGTTTGGTTTCTTCTGGAAGCTTGACTACGTCCCCAATAGAGTTTGTTTTTCCTGCAGACTGGGGCGGACTGGTTTCAGCTTTCTTTTTAGAATCAGCGTTTGCTTTAAATGGCACTTTTTCCAAAGATTGGGGGGAGATGGGTTCCGTTTTGGTACAATCAGTTTGCTCTACACTTGTCAAAGAGCTTCCAATCGTTGGAGAGACGCTCTTCATCCCTCTGTTGGCAGCATTGTGGTTGGGTGTAAGATCGTAATACGCTGGTCTTGGTTTAGGAGTTGTTGGAGTTCTTGGTCTTTGACCTTGAAATGGTGGAACTTTGGCCAAAGGCTTTTGACGGCCGAGTGAAGGACCAGTCTTTGCCACTTCTTCTCGGACTTCCTTTTTTTGACTTTCAGTCGCGATAAGCTTTGCACTTTCCATCCCTTTGGTTTTCAACGGCTCTGTTTGTACGTTTTTTACCGACGTGGTTTCATCCACATTTTCTTTTCGCCCTTGTTCCTTAACGCTTTGACCGGAATCTTGGTCTGCATTCTGAGTCACCTTTGATAAGTCGGTGTCTTTCAATTCCATCAAAGCCTTTCTGGGCTCTTCAACCAAGCTCGGAGTTGGTGTTCTGGATCTTCTCTCCTCCATATAAACTGGAGAGACGGAGAATAAAAGTGGATTTGGCCTGGAGATCTCGATGACAGACACTCGGACTCGTGAAATATGATCTGAGGGCGTCTTGGGTCGTCCAGAAGATGTTTTCGACAAGGTGAAGTCAATTATGGGCGTCAGAACTCGCGTCGGCGTCGTGATGACTCTTGTGTCAAACGAAGCAGCAAGTCGTGGAGAAGCTCCTCGTGTGATCTCTGAAGCCGGAGTGCTGATCCTCTTGGGTCCAGAAGATGGTCTGCTTTGGCTTACGGGTTCTGCAGCAAATATTTGTGGTTTCTTGTGGTCCACTGTTGGTGTCATTGTCCTCTCAACTTCACAGGATGGTGTTTCCACCCTTCTGACGTGTCTAGATGGCATCACGTCTCTCTTGATTTCAGTCGGGGTCACGATTCTTCTAACCTCCACTGTTGGAGTCGGAGATCTCAGCAACTCGGAAGGCGTCTTGCTCCTTGTGGGTGACGTCAACGCCGCTCTTAAACCTCTCGCTGTGTAGTTGGTGATCTGTGGAACTTCAAACAGCGGTTTGCTTCTCTGAACGTTGACCGTGGTCAGGTACAACCCGCTTCTGTGTGACGTCTGTAAAATGGCGATTGGCTTTTGGAGTCCTGGTGGGTAGGAAAACGATGGAGATGCTGGTTTGTCTTGAGGGAAGCCTCTGTGATGAGGGTAAGGAGACGATACGTGCTGATATAGCGGCCTCACGGTGAAGCGAGGGTGTAAGGAACTCGTGTAGACGGGGGTCTCCGGAGTCTTGGGAGGCGTGGAGTGGTCGCTGTGCTCCAGGTCCGGACTCGCCTCGTTGACGGGGGAAAGGCTTGAGCGAAACGGGACGGACTGCTGCGCCGTCTGGGCCGCGGCTTTTTTCTTGGCGCTCTTTTTGAGGAGCTTTTGTAGCCGGACATTTTCTTTTCCGGGTTTTGGGAACAGAGGAGGGGGAGGATACTGCTGGGAAAGCAGGCCTATGCTGCCGATATTAACAGCCATGGAGTCTCCTGTGAGAGAAAGACGACATTTTTGAGTTTAGATCTTTACCGTTTGTGTGTGTGTGTGTGTGTGTGTGTGTGTGTTTATTAGTCTGCTTGTATTTTTCAGATGGTTTTTCGAGCGGCAACTGATGAGGAGCAACATTGATGGACTACTATTTTCAATGAGGACACATTTTCAACACTTCTTCAAAAACTGGATGAAAGGCACAATTGTGCACTTGTTTGACATCACACTGGTTTGTGTGTGTGTTTGCAGTTTTTGTTTGTTTGTTTGTCTGTTTTGTGTTTACTTTAGGGATGTGTGTACCGATCATTTATGTACATTTTGAATAGATTTAAAAACCCAATGTCAAAACGGATTGCTTTTTTTATCATTCAAACCACAGTTATACATTAAACGGTCATGTGAACAAAAGCAAAACCTTTACTCGATCTCTTTCTTTTTGTCTTTTTTTCTTATTGTCTTTCTTTCTTTTCTATTTTTCTTTTATTTTTTTTCTTTCTTTCTTTTTTTTCCTTCCTTTTTTTTCTAGCTTTCATTCTTTTTTTTTCTTCAAACACCAGAGCGTGTGAAACACTGAATAGCTGTGGCATGTCTGTCCTCATTTTTTATCTTGTTGCATAAACTACAGAACCTGAGAGAAAGAATAACATGGCATAATTTCTTATTGATCAATCAAAAGCAGAGAGAGAGAGAGAGAGAGAGAGAATTAATATAACTAATATAATTAAAATGTATATGTAATATAAATATATAATTAATGTAACTTAATTATAATTAATTCCCATAATTACCAAAATTATGATTATTCAACAATAACAAATATTATCATTATATAATTTGCATGATTACTAAATGGACAGGTGTCACTGTAATAATAAAATGTGCTCGGAAAAACAGATCAAAACATTATTTTGGCGTAAACTTGGCGTAATTTTCTGTTTTGAATAGTATTGTTGGACTTTTTTCCGTCTGTAATAAAAAAAAAGCGACAAAGAAATGGTTTTTTTTCTCCCACCAGAGGACGATTGTGAACACACCGTAGGCCTGCACTAAAACCAGTGGACGTGCCACGGCTCCAAAGTGGAGCTCCTTCAAGTGTGTAAAACAATCCCCGAGTGTAGAGTGACACGCCATGTGAGAAGCGCTGCTCCTTTTAAGGGAGGCTGGAGAATTCCCAAAATGCAAGTACGAAAGAGGAAAGGGCCAGAATAGCCAAGTCGTACAGTCACGTATGGAATAATCCCGAGAAAAGTCACACACAAATACAAATAATAATGACAAAAAAGTTCTCACCTACCAGTTCAACCCAAGCCGGTGAAGACACGTCACACACGCTCTCCTACACACACACACACGTAAATATATATATATGTATCTGAATCATAAATGCTACTAGTGGCTAACAGCTCCACAAATCCTCCACACGACACGCAATCAGAACATATCGGACTAGTAATGGTCACGTACCTGTGTCTTAACCGGTCAGGTCTGCCCGCTAGTCCCAGCTTCTCAACGGAAGAGGACGTGACTCCAGCTAAAGCCCCTTCCTTCCAATGGAAGCCTCGGACGCCATAGCAGTCCAAAAATAAAACCACGGCTCTGTTACTACTCACCGTGTGTGTGGAAGGTCCGTGCAGATGTTCCTGCCGAGGGTGTGCAGATGTGTGGAGTGCTTGTTTAAGACCAACCCGACTCCACGGCTCAAGGCTGCCCACTGCTCCGGGTCGGTGTGTGTCACTTTAATGTTGAGACGGTCCCTAGTGGCCACTTGGACAAACTCTCTTTACTTTTCTTAGATGTTCAGCCATCCCGAAGCTCAGTGCCCCCTATGGGTAGAAATCAAGAATTGTTTACAGTTTTGTGCTCCTCAAAACCTTTTTCAAAAAATCTGAAAAAGTCCTTCAGAAAACTCAAACCACCTGAAATAGTTGTTGGTTTTGCTTTTTAATGAGTCGTTGAAAATAGGGCACGGACTTATCGAGATGAGCTGTGACACACACACAATTTAATGCCACCAGTTGTTTTGCAGTGCGAGTGTGTTTGTCAATATGACTTTTTTTGTAAAAACAAACAAACAAATTACCAAACACACACACACACACACACACAATTTAGGGCCACCAGGTGTTTTTAAATGCAAGTGTGTGTTTGTCAATATGACTAATTTTGTAAAAACAAACGCACACACACACACAATTTAATGCCACTAGATTTTTTTAAATTCTAGTGAGTGTGTTTGACAATATGACTAATTTTGTAAGCACACACGCACGCACGCACGCACGCACGCACACACACACATACACACAATTTAATGCCACCAGGTGTTTTTAAATTCTAGTGAGTGTGTTTGACAATATGACTCATTTTGTAAACACACACACACACACACAATTTAATGCCACCAGTTGTTTTTAAATGCAAGTGAGTGTGTTTGTCAATATGACTTTTTTGTAAAAGCAAACAAACAAATGAACACACACACACACACACACACACACACAAACACACACACAATTTAATGCCACCAGTTGTTTTGAAATGCAAATTAGTGTGTTTGTCAATATGACTAGTTTTTGTAAAAATAAACAAGCAAACACACGGATGGCGTCCGTTTAAGAGAGCAAGACCGTAAAAAGCACATTTATTATGGAATAAATTATAATAATTAAATAAATAAATAAATAATAAACAATAAATACAAATTGGCAATGCTGTGACAATTTGATCCAGTGGACGGTGGGATTTTGTTTTTCAGACCAAATAAAAGCGAACAAATCATTTTAGAAAAGTGATACATTTTTGAGACTATTTCAATCCATTTTTGCCAACAACAACAAAACAAACATTTAATAGCATGCAAAGTAAAAAAAAAAGCTTTAAAAGTATTATAGATTCATTTTTATATCATTATTAACGTTATAAATTATTAATTATAAATCCAATATTAGATTGGAGGTTAAAGGTTTGTAGAGTTCAACATGTTTTGTTCTTACTTAACATAATATAATATAACATAATATAATGTAATGTAATGTAATGTAATGTAATGTAATGTAAAAACAAAATTAGATCCTTGCAGAGCTGGAACGGTTAGTGGCAAAATATTATTGCAGATCGTGGAGATTAAGATTAAGATTCCAGATCTCATGATAAACCTTATAATAAAATCTTATTAAAATCTACAGTTATTATACTAAAATCTACTGTTTTTTTGTTTTGTTTATTTTATTACAATGGCAGTAACTATTGAAACACACAGCATCTCTCTCCTTATTCAGACCATGTGCCAAGATCTGGACCGTCCCTTCTTAACCCTTCCCTCTCCGAATCTTGACCAATGAGGGTTTTGCGTAGATCACGTGTCACTATAACAGCCAGACGTGTTCCCGCATGAAGGCTTGCAGAAGTGTAAAGCTCGTGTCTGCCGTGAGGAAGCCCGACTCTCTCCAGGTCTCTGAGGTAAGAGGATGCGAGTGTGAAACCCTGTGTGAGTGAGATTCAAGCCAGGCATCACATCACAAATCCTTATACTGTTAAAAAAAA
>CM051507.1:4946439-4979413 GCA_028031935.1 Paedocypris micromegethes
GAGAGAGAGAGTAGTACTCACCATGCCGTCAGAGCAGTTGGACCTCGGGCTGGAGGCGTCAGAGTCTCCACTGTAGTGCTCCAGCACCGGGTAGTAGTTGTCCTCTTGGCTTCTGAGCAGCGACTGCAGTGACTCGATGTAGCTGATGGCGTTCCTGAGGATCTCCACCTTGGGCAGCCGCTGGTTGGGGTTGGTGGAGGTGCACCTCTTGAGGGTCTCGAAGGCGTCGTTGACTTTGCTCAGTCGCCGTCTTTCTCTCATCGTGGCGGCTTTGCGTCGGTCGGCGTTGGTGGTTTTCCTCTTGCAGGCTTTACACGCCCACAGAAGACACCTGCCGGCCTGGTGATGCCCACTGGGCGCGCGCACGTGCTCGTCCTCGCCGGGCTTCAGCAGGCTGACGTGCACGAGCCTGGGGTCCAGGTCCTCGAAGAAGTGCACGTCGTTGGCGTTGAAGCAGGCGTCGTCGTAGAAGTCGTCAGATGATGGGATGGGGAAGGGAATATCCGACAGCTCCATCGTGGCCCAACGGGAGATTTTTCCCAAATTGGTCTGAGAGGATCTTGAGATCAGGGGAAAAAAAGGATTCCTTATAAAAAAGAAATTGTCCAAAAAGTTAGGCTAAGAATATTTCAAAATACCTGGTCAGAAAAAAGCGGATTCCTTACAAAAACGAAACTTGCGGCCTTTACATTGGGAAGTGACTTTGCTTGGAGCTTGAAGTGCTGGGTTAAATGTCAGGCTCTGCTTTTGTACGGTCCCGCTCGTCCGGGGCGTGTCCTGCGCGACACAGGTTGACCAATGTGCGAGCGACCTGAGAGAAGGGGTGGCTGCACGAGTCTTGAATTGCGGCGAATGGCCGGCTCATAAAACAGTGAAACGCGGAATTTTAAACAATTTTCTGAGCTTCAGAAATCCAAGTTTTTGAAAACTGACAATTCAGATTTGAACCCACATCTTCCTACTCACGAGCATAAGTTCGTCTGTCTACGGAGGGAACATATATTTTTATCAATACAATTCAACAAATACAACAACAAAAATATTATTGTTGTCGTTATTGTTATTTCGTATTATTATTATTATTATTATTATTATTATTATTATTATTATTATTATTATATTTTTATTATTATTATTATAGTAGTAGTAGTAGTAGTAGTAGTAGTAGTAGTAGTAGTAGTAGTAGTAGTAGTACTATTGTTAGTAGTAGCAGTAGTTATTATTATATATAGTTACACAAGTTATAATTATTATTTTAAGATTGATCTAAATCTTCTCAACTATAATTAGTCTGCATACCTGTGTATATAAACGAATGCATTGTTGTTCACGTATGCGCGTGTTAATAAAAATTAAAACGCAGCTCATGATATAATAATAATAATAATAATTGAACTATATTGTGCAGTTCAAACATTGTGCTATGAAAATATGAACCGTTTTGTAATCTTTTTGTAACCATAACCGTTTTGTAATCTTTGTTTTTCCTTTTTATTTTCATTTTTTTTTGTTAGCGTTTAATACACGCGCAACGTTAATCTATTTTATGTCTTTCTGTTTGTCGATAGACAGCTATTTTTCTGTCTAGTCATAAGACAGTCACTTAAATGGTAACCCTACTCAAACATTTTTACTGGTATTGAGTTGTAATAATTACGTATAAACGAATGCACATATTTATTAACTATACTTTACCTTTATTGAGCGTTATTCCCTTAACAAAGAAAATGAACAACAGGAGGCGTTAAAGAGACGAATGAAATGTATATCCTTGTGCGTGTGAGTAGAGCTGACCATTCTCTCTCTCTCTCTCTCTCTCTCTCTCTCTCTCTCTCTCTCTCTCTCGCTCTCTCTCTCTCACCCTCTCTACCCCCATGTGTGTATGCCTTTGTGTGTGTGTGTGTGTGTGTGTGTGTGTGTGTGTGTGTGTGTGTGTGTGTGTGTATCGATCAGATTTGATTGCTTAATGCACATTAAACGTTTTAATTTGTTTCATTAGAATTTTTTGTTTTTATAATTGTCTTAATAGGTAAAGAACCTTCGGTAATTAGCGAATTAAAATGCTTTACTTATGACTGATAAGTGGGATATAATTTATTAAAATGCAATTTGAGGAACTATTTTGGCGCATTTTACATATCTGCGACATTTCCAAACTCATTTTGAACACCCGCGAACTTTATTGGCTCATCTTGTTGTCGTCCAAGATTTGTTAAACGTACCGTGACGTACCGTATCCGGATGTCAGATTATCCTTCTTGATGACCTTGTCGAGCTTCCTCCTAGTTACCATATAGTAAACATGGGAGTGGGTCTTAACAAGGTGTGTGTCTGCTGATGGATTTTGCACACTCTTAATAAGTGTAAAGAAAACGAAAAATTAATGCTTGTCAATTATTTTCAAGAAAATCTCTTGCTCATAATTAGTGGAATATTTGTATATTGATATGTAACAATTGAATTGTCAACTATTTGACATTAGTCATCAATAACAAAAAAAAACTTAAATCAGCTCAAAGCAAGAATTATACAAATGTTACTATATTATACACATTACTATGCCCCGCCTACGACTGGTTTTACAACTAAGTGTCCCTGGGCCAGACACTGAACCCCACATGCCACCCGGCGCCGCACCGTGTGGCTGCCCACTGCTCCGAGTTCGCGTCTGATCGGATGGGTTAAATGCAGAGAAAAAATTTCCCCATGAGGGACTAATAAAGGTTCAATTATTATTATTTTTATTATTATTATATTAGAATAACACCTCCCTGACCTGGTCAGTGTATCAGCTCAGAATGAGAGACGGTGACTGGACACTGACATATGCACACACATACACACACACATTGAGAGAGAGAGAGAGAGAGAGAGAGAGAGAGAGAGAGAGAGAGAGAGAGAGAGAGAGAATGGCCAGATCTCACACACAGACACACACACATGGAGAGAGAGAGAGGGAGAGATAATGGGGAGAGAGGGAGAGAGGGAGAGATAATGGTCAGCTCTCTCTCTCACACACACACACACACACACACACACACACACACACACTGAGAGAGAGCGAGAGAGAGTGAGAAATATACAAATATCACAAATATTCAGACGAAAAGAGAGAGAGAGAGATATTAGAGATTAAAGTGAGATTGTCAATCTTGCCACTAGGGGCAGTATCTCAATTGTGTTTTGCATTTAACCAGTGAAGTGACACACACACAAACCCGGAGCAGTGGGCCGACTGAGTCCGACCGTCACTTTAATTGTGTAAATTACAGGCACTGAGGGAAATGATCCGGACTTCATTTTTATCACTGATTTAAAGATAAAATACCAACATGATGGCCACTTCCCCGTCTATATTTAGCGTCTAAACCTGGATTTTTTACACTGAAAAAGAGTGATTGGATCAAAGTATACATTTTGCCTCAGCTTGTTACACCTAATCACTTTACTTTGGATTACCTTTATATTTTCACTTTGAAATGAATTAACTATCCACTACTTATGCAAAAAACATTTTTGAATTGAAGTTTTTAAGCTTTTTACGCATTTTTTACGCAATTATACTTTGTCTTAATGTTTTCTCTCGGAGTAGTTGAAAAACAGCCCACCATCCTAATATATGCATATATTCGCATCCTTTGTTGGTTGGTGCTTGTGTACTAAAGGCTTGAATTGATATAATATTATTATTATTATTAATAATAATAATAATAATAATAATAATAAATGTGTATATGAGCATTTAACATTATAGCATAAAATCTGAAGGAAGACCATGTGTTTTGACCACTGAGCTGTAATGATGTGGAGCAACAACTTAATCACACTGATGGTTACTTACATAATAGCCTTATTTAAATATCTATTGTCTCCTTTTAAGAGAAATCACTTAAATTGCCCCTTCTTACAACCAAACAAGATCATGTAAACGTGTTCATGATTTATTTTAAAGTTTAAAAGAGCTTAAAACAAATTGCGTACAGCACATGCAAGCTTCTCGTTGGCTTATTGGCCAATTCAAGAAACAAGGTCTTCTCTTCTCATCACCATCTCCGGCTCAAAACCACGGTTTTACTTTACTTTAAGAGATGTATTTACTTTACACTACAAGACTTACTATCAAAGCAAGAATTTTACTTTACTCTGATGGCTGGGCAGAAAATTAAATGTTTTGAGTTAGACAAAGTATAAAAACTTCTTTAATATAACGACATGCCTTTATTCAGTGAAAAAATATTTTAATAATAAATATTTTTAAATGACTCAAAATGATGCGTCTGCGCATGTCAAATGAAGACGCCGTAACAGAATTGCCAGACTATTTTCGAGCTTCAGAAAGATGTTAAACTGGGAAGCCACCTGCTTCCGAAGTCATGTTATTGTTTGTGGCATTCTTAGCGCAGCTGTCCCCAAACACCTCCATCTTGTTTTGTGGCGCTCGGGCTCCAGTAGCGCGTGAGTTTAGCCGTGGAGGTCACGGGGTCGATCTCCAGGGAAGTCTGAAGAACGCTCATGTGATGGAGGTGTGATGAAAATGCCTTTATTTTTCACTTTCAACATTTATTTAGACTACATAAATGTCTTGTCTGGTTTTCGATTGGTTGATCATTCTTCTTAATTGATTGTTCTCATCCAGTGGTGTAAAGTACTTGAGTAAATGGACTTTTTTACTCGAGTACTTTTGGCTACTTGTGCTGAGTTTCAAAAATATACTTTTACTCTACTCTACTCTACTCTACTCTACTCTACTCTACTCTTACTATACTTACTACTCAAAAGCACCTTTTACTCTCTACTCCGCTACATTGTGATTATCTTTACTCCACTACGAATTTGTTACTTGCTACGTTGTGGTTGTTACTTTCTACTGCAGTTAATTTCTTGGTCGTATGAGGTGATATCGCCATCTGCAGGATGCTGAAGTTACTGGATGCTGTTTATCGGCTAAATCATGTGAGTGTTGCACTTTTTTGCACATTTGAGTTTGACTGAGACTGACTTTTTGTTCTTGTTACATCTATTTTGAAACATTGAGGTGTTAAATTTCATTTCTTCATTAGGAAATAAAACCTCATAAATAAGTTCCTTGCTTTTCACATGTCTGTTTTTGAGTCTAAATTCAGCAAGAGTAAAACACTTAATTTCTTTTAAAATTGGATACTTTACGACTTTTACTCAAGTCTTCTTGGAATTAGTGACTTGTAACTTGTAATGGAGTCATTTGTACAGTAAGTTAGTGTGTTTTGTTTGGGGAATATGGGGGAACGTCCTTCTTGATCACTAAAGTTGATTTTTTCCTCGTTTGGTATCACAAAACAGTTTCAGAGACTGACATGCTCGACACTCTGGTTCTTACTGGCTCTAGCGTTTTTTGTTTTTAGCGTTTTTAAATAGCGAAATTAGTCACTAAGTCAGCATTATACGTCTCTTAAGTCCGGTTGTCATTCTTAAGGTGTGAAGAGAATGAACCCTTGGGGAACATCTCTCTCTCTCTCTCTCTCTCTCTCTCTCTCTCTCTCCTCTCTCTCTCTCTCTCTCTCTCTCTCTCTCTCTCTCTCTCTCTCTCTCTCTCTCTCTCTCTCTCTCTCTCTCTCTCTCTCTCTCTCCTCCCCCTCTCTCTCTCTCTCTCTCTCTCTCGCGCACACACGCACGCACGCACACACGCACACGTGTATATTTTTCAAACGTCTTTTTGCCAAATAGAGCTTTGGTACAAAGAAGCGGACACAAATGCTGGCTAACGCTAACGATTAGCAGGGTGCTAAGCTATATGGTACTCTTTAGGTGTAACACTACTACTGCTACCACCAGTATTCGTTATTTTTTTCTATTGGAAAAAAAAAACAAAAACTGTATTAGCTCTTT
The DNA here is from genome assembly GCA_028031935.1 of Paedocypris micromegethes. NCBI lineage: Eukaryota > Metazoa > Chordata > Actinopteri > Cypriniformes > Paedocypris > Paedocypris micromegethes. The sequence goes on from CM051507.1 coordinate 4,952,305, forward strand.
TGTTTGTTAGTTAAACGTCTTTTTGGCAAATAAAGCATTAGTACAAAGAGACGGATGTATGTGAAAGCTAATGCTAACGATTAGCATGGTACAAATCTATATGGTAGTCTTTAGGAGTAATACTACTACTTATTAGTAGTTATTGTTCTCGTTTTCTTTTAAAAATAAAAGAAAAACTGTACTACTTTTGGTTAAATGTCTTTTTGGCGAATAAAACATTGGTAAAATGAGACAAATATTTGTGCTAGCTAATGCTAACAATTAGCAGGGTACAAAGCTATACTGTACTCTTTAATAAAATAATAGCACTTAATACTTTTTAAGTGTACTTCCAGCAGTATGCACAAGTTTGCAAGTGTTGTAATAGATATATTGGAAGGTGAATTCCATCGCTGATGCTATTTTCAGCCGTAGGTGTCACGTGATGCTGGGAAGAGAACGGCCGGAGCGTTTGAGATGGTGACGTTCTGGCACGGCCTTCACGGTCTCCGGTGTCGGTGGGATTCTGAGAATAGTGATGATGATGATGATGATGATGATGCTTGTACTCTGTGAAAGTCATATGTGCTCACTGCAATTCCTTAAACCTCATGTTCCACACTTCCTGCTTCCTGTTTGTGGTTTTCAGTGTGTCTGGTGGAACTTAATATAATAATAACAATAACAACAACAACAACAACAACAACAACAATAATAATAATAATAATAATAATAATAATAGTAATAATGGTCATGATAACAATAAGTACAAAAAAATACACCAATAATATCAACAATACTCCTATTTCTAAGAATAATAACATGAATAACAAGAACAACGATGATAATTGTACAATAATATGTTAAGGAAAAAAAAGAAAAGGACAAAGAAGAAAAAGCAGGTGAAGACAAAGTTAATAGGTTAATAGATTTCCAATATTTGTTGTGATTAATTATGTTTATGGAAATAATTCCAAGTTTCTATTATATACATTTTATAATAGAATAAACACTAATAATAGCAACAAAAACAACAACCATAACAAAAATAATACTAATAATAACAAACAATATGATTAGTCATGATAACAATAATAAATAATACAATACATAATACATATAATAATAAAAATAACAAAACACACTAATAATAAAAACAATAACAATACTTCTATTTTGAAGAACAATATTAAACACAAATAATGATCACTGTAATATATTTTAAGAAAAAGAGGAAAAGAAGAAGATAATGACAAAGAAGAAAAGAAGACAAAGAAGAAAAGGAAGAAGATGATGAGGACAAAGAAAAAGAGGATGAAGAAGAAGAGGAAGAGGGTGAAGAGGAACAATAATAATAAGATGAAAAATTATTATAATTATAATTTATTATGATGCATTAGATTTCTAATGTTGCTTTTGTGATGAATTATGTGATTTAAAAGAAATTAGGTTTTTTATGTAGATGGAACAGTCCAATCAAATCACAAGTGTGTGTGTGTGTGTGTGTGGGCCAGTGTCTCGCTCTTCCTCACCCCAGTAAACACGAGCTTTGAAGAGGAGCCCAATAAAAACAGAACTTTAGTCACCACGACACCTTTCCTTCGCCACCCACAAACACATTTGCTGAAAAGTCCTGTGCTTTGCAATTTTTTTTTGGCAAATGTCCCATTGTACATTTGTTTTTATTTGTTACGAGTTATTTGTCTTAACTTATCTGTCGATTCTGAAAGTTTATTCCGTGAAATCTTCAGTGCTGATGAGCAACGAAGCCTTTATTCTGTTTGACGCTAATTATTGTACATTTCACAGTCGTGAATCTACCACATTAGCGACGTGTGAATCATTTGAGCATCTTTAAACTGTCCATGACGGCCATAAAATGTAGAGTTTGTAATGGAAATTTTATTCTCGTTTTAAAGGTTTGATTCTAATTATAATTTGTTTAAAATTCTAATTTGTTGCTGTTGCAACAATAAACGAAAACGCAGTCAATGAGGAAGAGGAAGAAATGAAAGAAGAGGGAAAAAAGAAGAGGAAGAAAATATGAAGATGAAGATGAATAAGAATAAGAAGAAAGAGAAGAAGAAAAATAAGAAGTAGAAGTAGAAGTAGAAGTAGAAGTAGAAGAAGAAGACGAAGAAGTAGTAGAAGTAGAAGAAGAAGAAGTCAAAGTAGAAGTAGACGTAGAAGTAGAAGAAGAAGAAGATGAAGAAGAGGAAACAGAACGAGGTGACAAAAGTAAAAAAAAAGAAGAAAAAGATGGAAAAAGAGATAGCAGAAGAAAACAATACAACAGAATAGAATATTATACTTCATTGTCATTGTATCACTGGGTTACTAATGGAATTAGTAGTGCTACCCCAGGAATGTGAGATCAAAAGTATAAGTATTCACACTGAATAAAACCAAAAAAATAACAATATTTAAAAAAACAAATTTGTACAAAATACAAAATGCAAGACACAATCTGTCAAAACATAACACAAAACAGAAGACGAAGAAGAAAAAGAGGACGAAGAAGGACAACAAAGAAGAAGATGAAAAAAGAGGCAGAAGAGGAAGGCAAGGAACAAATGGAAATTTAATGGAAAATTAAAACGGAAAAGAAAAAAACACCCTGTTGTAATTTTAGATGGTTGATTGGTTTATTTAATTATTATTTAGGTTTATTGATTGTTTTTTATACTTATTAAAAATAATTACTGATGGCATTCAGTCCACCATTATACATTATACACCATTATAGCATACACTGTAAAAACATTTTCATTCAACCAATTAAACAAAATTAGGGTAATGAATGATTCACATCTACATTTTATTACTTGGACCAACTAAAAAATATCAACTTGACTTTAACTTGACTTAATATTTTTAGTTGGTCCAAGTAATAAAGTATAGATGTGAATCATTACCCTAATTTTTTTTAACTGGTGGAATGAAAAATGTTCAGTCAATCAGTTTCACGTCTTTGATCCCCGTGTCCTACAGTGAGAGGTGAGGAACACACACGGAGGCCGTAGGTTGAGACGTGGATGGCGGCAGGTGTGAAAACTGACCACATTACGACTTCCACCAAACATGGCCGAGGCGGGCGCGAGCTGATGCCATCCTCACAGCTTTGTTGCTTTTGTCCTGGTGGTCCGTTTTGCTACATTTTTTGTTACATGCAAATGGCCGAAGGTTCTGAGATTCATGGTGGCCCAAATGTGGCGTCAGATTGTGTGAGGAATGTGTTGTGCTACATTTCAAAGACTTGCACCTTAATGAACTCCTCTTGGTGAGTGTTTCGACAGTAGTGTCGAAATGTAGTATATTGTGCTTTACGTTTTACTTTACAGTCATTTAGCAGACATTTTGCTTTACAGTAGTGTCGAAATGTAGTATGTTGTGCTTTACATTTTACTTTACAGTCATTTAGCAGACATTTTGATTTACATTTTGCTTTACAGTAGTGTCGAAATGTAGTATGTTTTACTGTATGCCTTCAGTAAGGATATGAATTTGACTGTGTTTGAAGCAAAATCACTTAGTCTTATTACCTGCTTTTAAAAGGATTAAAGTCGTTATTTCCACAACAACTCACAGAGTAACAAGAATCAGCAACAGTAATAGTAAAGATAATAAACCACATAAATCATAATAGTATTGGTAATAATGATAAACAATATAATGAATAACAGTACTAGTACGGAAAATATTCGATATGAATAATAACAATAGGGCTGGTAATAAAAAAATATATATTTAAATTCTACTAATAGTGATAGCTTTAATAACAAACATTGTAAAAACAATAGTGCTAGTAAAAAAAAAAAAAAAACAACAAAATAGTACTCCGAGTTAGTGTGAGGAGGAAGTAACAGTTACTTTACAGTGAAGTACAGTTATTGTGTCAGAGGAAGTAACAGTTGCTTTTACAGTAAAGTACAGTAACCGTGTCGGTGTGAGGAGGAACTAACAGTTATTTACAGTAAAGGAGAGTAACTGTGTCAGTGTGAGGAGGAAGTAACAGTTACTTTACAGTAGAGTACAGTAACCGTGTCGGTGTGAGGAGGAACTAACAGTTATTCACAGTAAAGGAGAGTAACAGTGTCAGTGTGAGGAGGAAGTAACAGTTACTTTACAGTAAAGTACAGGAATTGTGTCAGTGTGAGGAAGTAACAGTTACTTTACGGTAAAGTACAGTAACATTGTCTCTAAATTAAAGTAAATCAGTTGCTTATTATTTTTTTTTTTTTTTAGCAAATTCTAATATAAGCAAGGTTTTTGTACAATGTGTCATGTACTGATATAGTTCATGTAACTGTTATATTCTAACATATGATGCAGGTGATGAACATAAAAAGGTAAAACATTTCACGTTTTATTTCTGGGAATTGCCGCCTCAAAATTGTCACAGAATTCACACAAAATATTGCAAAATCCCAAGGACCGTAAAACACTTCATTTGAGTGTAAGATTTCACACTTTCCACAACTCTTTCCTCTGACACAGCATCGATGCGAGAAGTCCTACTCTACAATGCATTTCAAAGCTTGTAATTTTATATATGACATTTTATGTTAAGGTAAAACAGTGGAAAAACTATTTTTACACCAGATACCAGAGGTGTGGAGATGAGTCATGTGACTTGGACTGAGTCAGACTCCAGTCATAAATGTGTTGACTTCAGACTCGACTTGACAAAATTTAAAAAGACTTTCGACTCGACTTTAACTCAAAAAACTTGGACTTTTTACTTGGACTTGCGCCCATTGACTTGCCACTTAACGCTACTTCTGTTTCCCTATATGTGCGCGCGCGCGTGTGTGACACTGAGCATGCGCGCATTTGACCTGACGTCCAATCAAAGTGTCGGCGAGTATTTTGATTAGTTTTGAACGTGAACGCGCCGTTTGCGAAGTTAGTTTCGTTTGGCTGTAAGACTTACGTGATGGTCAACAACAACAATAACAACAACGACAACAACGAACTGTGTGTAAAACATGTGAGTCGAATATTGCAGACGGAGACGCCGGTACTTCAACAACTTTGGTCGACACCTGAAGCTGCACACAGGTACGTTTTAAATGAACGTCGAGACTAGCTTATCAGCTAAGTAGCCTACTAGCTTCGTGTTTATGTCAATGAGGTTGTGCATTTCCTCAGCATCCCCTACCAAACGTTAAAATCTGCAAAACTCCTACTGCACACACGAGATTGTGCCCCCCCCCCCACACACACACGTTGGGCGAGACTCTTGGCGCACCAAACTTTTTTACAAAATCAGTATTGCACACCTATTCTATTCTAAATAGGACATACAATAAATATTCTCAATGCCAAATTACACTAATCAGGTAATATGAAATAATTGGGAGAATTTTTAAAAGGCCATATGTTTTTAACGTGTGTATTACCCTACCCCCCTTTTAATATATTTACAAAAGTGTATTCTATTTCTACAATTTGGTCGAATATATTTAAATACATTAAATACATTAAAATATGATAAAAACATGTTTAAAAATGTCCAATATATTGGATATATGTATTTAGAAAATAATCTCACTCACTCAAAAAATATATAATAGTACCAAGTTTCTTCTCCATATATGAAACACTATATTGAAATATCATTTCAGGTGAAGTTTTTCCAGTTTTTCTGTTCAAGTAATTTCCTGTTTTTCTGTTCAAGTAATTTTCTTGTGCAATATTCTGGGGAGATTAGTGATGTGTCTTTACTGTTCGAGAGTTACAGTAAAGATCCGATTTGGTTAATATAATTGAACTTCCCACCACTAGTACAGATGTGACGCAGCAATGTATTTGTATATATATTACAAATAAAATAATAATAAAATAATAAATTAATTTTTAAAATGGTTTCTGGTTCAATTCTGGTTAAATATCGTAAATGTTCTCTTAAAAATACTATCTTTTCTTCATTTAACAAACCAAACTTGTGACTTGTATCATTTTGATATCGTTTTATTTGAATAATAGATAAATAGTCGATTCTTGTGGTCAGAACTTCATTTCACAAGATCCTTTGCTCTACAGTCAGACTCCGCACATGGCAGAGCTGTTTATCTGACGCCGTGTGAAGAAGAAAGATTATTATCCCCTGTGCAGCGACCCAGCGTTTTGATTGTGTCTGTTCCTCTGATTTTTTTTTTTTACTCATTGCTCGTGTTCTTCATTTTCAACTGTTTTGACTCTTTCTGCAATGACACATTGGACTCGTTCGTAGCTGGTTGTGCTAAGCTAAGCTAACCCGGTCGTGGTTTGTAGTCTCTGTTTGTTGTAATATAAATTATTGTACTGTATTTAGTTTAATCTTACTTATTCCAGTGTAATTTTATGTTTAATACGTTTAATGTTTAATGTTATGTTTACGTGTTTAATGTTTCTTTATCTCAATTGAGCTAATAAAATCTTATACTGTAGCTTGTCTGCCTACGGACCATTGTTTAACATTATGGTCATTATGGGCTTATATTTACGCGCATATTTAAATCACCAATTATAAGCACACCCGTAGTTTTTGAGCGTCGAAAATTTGAAAAAATGTTGCTTCTATTCGCTTAAATACAGCATACACTCTCTTGGTTTGTTTCTATAAAACTACTACAAAAAGAAATAAACGTCCTGAATGTACAGCATTACAGACCCCGTCGTATCAACACTTGTGCCATCTGCCAAATCTCCACAACTGGCCTTGGTCAACTGAGGCCTGAATCCATGTGGAACATTAAAGCAGAAGGTTCAGCTCTGGAGGCTTTGCTTAGTCTTCTGGAGGTGAAATCCGAGCCGATTCTTTTTCAAAACAGAAGTGTATTGACAGAGAGAAAAGGAAACAAAAATGGTCATGACATGACACACGTGACGGTAGCATGTTGGACACGGTCTATTATTATTTAGTTTTTTGTTTCACTTTTTAATTCAAACTATGCATTATTTCATATTATTTATTTCATAAAATTATTGTTATTTTACCTTTGTTTTTTCTGTCTTTATACTTTAAATGATTTTACTTTTTAAAAATAAAATTACTGTTATTTCACGTCTGTATTCTTTTAGTCTTTATACTATAATTTTTTTCATCTTTAAATAAAAAATATATTTTACTTTTGTGAGTTTCAACATTTTTTCTTTCTTTTTTTTTTTTAAATAATTACCATTTTATTTATATAGTCCTTTATTCTTCATAATTTAAATTCTTCTTTTCTTTTATAAAATAATTATTATTTTTATGTAAATTCGTTTAATCTTTTATAAAAAAAACTATTATTTAACTTTGGTATTCTTTTAGTCCTTATACTTTAAATTAATTAGTTTTTTGTACAATAATTATTATTTTTACTTTATTTTTATTTTATTCTTTATAATTTATTTTCTTTTCATCTTTTATAAATAGCATTATTTTACTGCTGTGAAATTTTTCTTTCTGATAATGAAAATTCGGCCATTCTGAAAATAATTTTTTCTTCTCTTAATAATCACTATTTTAATTGTAAATTATTTTATTCTTTACACCTTGAATTGTTCTATTATTTCATAAAATAATTATTATTTTACTAATGTATTCCTATATATTTTTTTTCTACTTTAAATTATTTAATTCTTTTAAAATATTAACTTGTTTGTTTTCTTTTGTTCTTTATAATTAAAATTATTATTACCTTTAAAAAATAACATCCTCTTTTCATACTTATTTATAATTTATAATTTTGTATTCTTTTATTCTTCACACTTTAAACATTTTTTTTTCTTTTTACTGTACATTGTGTCGGTCATTCGATGCTACGTTGATCTCTCTCATCTGCGTTTGTATCAAAGTGTGTATTTAATCTGATTGAATATCACGTTACACTGCAACATTGTGTTTTGTTGTTGTTTTATTGGCTGTTTGGTGCCCGCGCCAGGTGCAGGAGAAGCCATCACGCTTCAGACGCTCCTACACGAGGCTTGACACGCTTCACAACCATTGTTTCTCCCACTACACCGACGTTACTCGTGTAATCCTAACTCCTTCAGTCTTTAAATATTTCTTTAAGTGCCAGTGGCGCCAACCTGCCTATTTGCACTTAATGCAGGCATGATGCCAGCCTCTGAGTGGGGGGTCCGGACCCCTGGCACAAATTGTGGAAATACAAGCGTGTTGTGCAGCGAGAGAGTGGAATGTGAATGAGATTTCGATCTGGTCCAAATGATGAGAGATGTGGAGAGGCTGTGATCACGAATGCGGCCCTCGGCCAATCAGAGGCTTTAAAAATGACCTTGTGATTGTACTAATAATGCACACACACACACACACACACACACACACACACACACACACACACACACGTTATAGATTTTAAACAATAGAGACACTTTGCAACATTTAGGAAGGTGTCAGTATCTCTTTCCCCAAAGAAGATTCCTTTCTTTACCTTCTTTCCTTCCTTCCAAACTTTCTTCCAAATGTCCATCTTTACTTCCAAACTCCCCAACTTTCATTCTTTCCTTTGTTTCTTTTTTCCCAAACATCCAAACTTCCTTCCTTATATCATTCCATATTTCCACACTTCTCTTCCAGATTTCGATGCTTCTTTCCTTCCTTCCTTAGAAACTAGTGTTCTCCCTTACTTCCCTCATTCTTTCCTTTCTTTCTTTCATTCCTTCCCTCTTTAGTTACTTTTTCCTTTACAAACTTCCTTAATTCTTTCTTTGCTGCTTTGCAAAGGTCCTTCCTTTCTTCTTTCCAAGCTTCCTTTCTTCTTTCTTTCTTTCTTTCTTTCTTTCTTTCTTTCCTATTTCCTTGTTTCCAAACTACCTTAATTCCTTTCCTTCTTCCGTCAAAACATCCCAAACTTCATCCATTCGTTCTTTCCTTCTTTAAATGGTTTCTTCCTTTCTTCTGTCCCAACTACCCATCTTTCTTCCTTCTTTCCACACTTTTTTCTTTCCTTCTTTCCTTCCAAACTACCTTCATTCCTTCTTTCCTTCCTTTGTCCCGTCCTTCGTTCTGTTTTTTCCCTCCCTTCCTTCTTTCATTTCTTCCAAACATCCTTCTTTCATTATTTTCTTTATTTACAAACTTCCTTTCAATCTACCTTCCTTCTTTCTTTCCGTGACAATTTTGTCCTGATGTTTCTCTTCTATATCAGTCTATATTTCTCTTCTATATCAGTCTATATTTCTCTTCTACATCAGTCTATATCTACAGTATATCACTTCTAGGGAATCAGTCGGTTTCCTTAGTGAAGCGAGTCATGGATTTCCCTTAGCAGTGTCAGTACACTACACAACATCTATTAAATAAACAATTTACCAAAATTAACATCAGAAATAACAATAGTACGGCAAAATTGTCAGTAAAGTAAAGTAGTGATAGAGACTTAATGTTAGTTGGTTGGCACAACTAGGCCACAATACGGCCACCAAACAGGAAGTGAGTGAGGAAGCTCAACTATTCAACCACTATAAGTCTGAAGCAGAATGAACACTTACTATTGTATTTACTATAGGGAAAAGCTGATTTACCTGAAACTCGAAACACAGAACTTAACATCTCGCGCTTCGCTGGTCTCACAGTCTCATACTGAATAACACTTGACGGCTGTTAAACCTCAATGTGTTTTAAAGCTTTGGATTGCCCTGTCTGGCACGACAAACACCACCGGGTATCGGATTTAATATCAACTTGTATATCAGCAGGTCCGGCGCTGCTACAGCACATGTGCCCCGTGTAGTGTGTAAGATGCATTGGGTCTGGATGGTAATTTGAAAAATCGTTGTCTATTAATGCAATTCTCCTGCTCTGTGATTGGTGCAGGGGGTGTGTCCCGCCTCAGAGATGCTGATATAGGCTCCAGCTCCTCGTGACCCAGAGAAGGAGTTAGGTACCGAAAATGGACGGATGGATGGAACTAATGCAAAAAAATTAAAATAATTAGCGCCTGACAAAACAAAGAATAAATCCTTCTTAAATATGTACAACAGTAGCAATAAAATAGGCTCCAAACTTAATTGTAATTGAGTTCATTAAATGTTTATTTAATGTTACGCCTGATTTTACTTTGTTCCATAAAAGAAGACGTGTTGTAATTGTGTTTGTAAACAAAATAAACTTTTAGTAACTAACATTGCTCAGAATACTAACACAACACTCAGTTACAGTATTCAACACTCACAACGCTATTTGTAACAAAGACATTTGTCCTGTTTTCTGTTGCTAGTTGCTATTTAGTAATAGTAACAATAGTAACCATTTCCTCGAATGTTTTCGACTTCATTAACCCCTTGGTGTCTAACCCATCTGAAAGTGGATGTTTGTGTGTGTGTGTGTGTGGGTGTGTGTTGTGTGTGTGTGTGTGTGTGTAATATATATATATATAATATATATATATATATATATATATATATATATATATATACTTTACAATACATATAAAATGAATTTTCAGTTTTGGCCAGATAAAACAACACAAAGTTATAACTGAAAAATTCTCTTAAGATTTAGCCTGAAGCTTTCAATATTAAATTTTCTACTATAATTCTTACTAATGTACAGTATTAACAAAACGCTTCAAAAGGCGTTTAAATTATAGCTATTAAATTATAGCTGTAAATTTTCTTTTTAAAAGTTCAGCGCAGACCTTTATAAGGTGATGTATTTTTTAAGTACATTTAATGAGTTGTTTCTTTTTCTGCATAGTTTTTCTCTAAATTTTCGGTAGAGGAAGTTTCAGTAATTTTATTGTAATTTAAATGTGCAGGATATTTTCCAGCACATCACCTTCAGCCAGAGAAAGTCGAGGGTGGTGGGGCAAAAAAGAGAAGGTGATGAGATGTTCATGTCACACATCTAAATAAATGTTTTTATGAGTAACCAGCAGTAAACCAAGATTATTATACAGTAAAAAAAACTGCAGAATTTACATCACATGTGAAAATGTGACAATAGATTCTCGAATCCAAATGAATCAAAAGTTTTCATTTTCAATGAATTATAGACAAACTCCAATTGTATATATATATTTATATATATGTATATACACATATATATTTTACCTAGATAATATGCTTCTAGAGGTATTAGAAGTATAGTATAGATGTAGTATAGATAAGCTACTTCTAATCTCACCCTTGACCTCCTGACTACAGTGCCTTGTTCACTGGTTATGACCGATCGTTTACCCCGAAACAGGAAAACAGGTGGTCTGAAACCTGATTGGCCATCTGCAAAACAAATACAAACCCGCTCTCTCCGACAATAAAGTATTGTTCAGAGTGTGTGAACAAGCTTAAATATGATCGTGATCTGTGATCAGTTTGCTATACTTGTGGAAAAAGTGCTTTATTAATCCAAAGTCAGATTATATTCGTCAAATAAACATTACACATGGTCCGACAATACAGTGAAATTATTATTTTTTATTTATTCAAATTGTCCAGCATTTAATCATTCTATTATGTTCGGTCAGAGGAACATCAATAATGTTCGCGGGTCAATTTGACCCGGGGGACTTTTATTATGCATGTAAGTGTCACAAACCAAAAAGGTTCCCCAAAACAATGTGTGTGTGTGAGAGAGAGAGTGAGTGAGTGAGTGTGTGACAGTGGTGTATTCTGTCTCACTGTTACAAAGAAACAACTATTATTTGAACTTTTTTTAGCTTCAATTTTGGGTCAAACTGACCCAAACATTGTCATTGTAACAAAAACATGTAGCGTGGTGTTACAAATGTGTTAACTGAACAATTTTTTGTTTATTTGTAGATTACACTAACTAAGACAAGCCGGAGAAGTTTCAAAGAGAAAAAATACTTTTAAGTATTGTTTTTTTTTTATTTTTAAACCATTAACATGGGTCAATTTGACAAAATCAGTGTCTTTGTAACATAACCGTGTTGCGTGGTGTAACAAATATGTGAACTGAATCATTATATTTTTTTATGATGATTACACCAAATAAGCCGAGCAGTGGAACTTTCAAAGTGGAAAAAATGCTATTAAGTATTAAAAAAATATTGTTAAACTTTGAAAATGGAACAATTTGATTTTGATTTGTTTGGGGGATAGTATGCGGTTAAGAGAGAGAAATACAATTAATAAAATATTTTAAAAAGATCACTCTGAAAGCGTTTTTTTTATCATGATACCCAACCAAAGTTAATAGATGATGAGAGTGAACATAAACTAAACACAACTCTGCATGTATGAAATATTCATTGATTGTGTTTTGTCTGACCTATAGTTAACAGGTGGAGTTGATGGGGGGCGGGGCGGGGTTGAAGGCCTCGCACTGGCCGCCTCTAAATTACACTTCAGCTTCCTGTGCCTCAACCTCCAGGTCTCTGACCCACAACTGCCACGTACCGCGTGTCACCAACAGCTGTAATTCTCTAATTATCATGCTGTGCTGTCCAACTGTGCTGTAGCTTCAGTTTCAGTTACACAGAGCATCCCAACCTCCCTCTCTGGACACATGTAGAAAACTAGTTTTGCTTTTGGAAAGTCAGGACGAAAAGCTTTTTCCACACCTCACGGTACTGTTGTGTGGATGCGCTGAGTAGACCCAAACTTGCAAATTTATAACACATTTATTAAGTTGAGTTGAGTTGTTGTTGAATTGAGTTGTTGAGTTGAGGAGTTGAGTAGTTGAGTTGAGTTGAGTAGTTGAGTTGAGTTGAGTTGTTGAGTTGTTGAGTTGAGTTGAGTTGTTGAGTTGAGTTGAGTTGAGATGAGGTGAGTTGAGATGGATAGAATTGAGTTACTCAATTGTTTATATATTAGATTGTGTGAGATGAGATTAAATGAGATATTGAGTTGAGTTGAGATGAGATGAAATGTTGAGTCGTGTTGAGTTGAGATGGATAGAATTGAGTTACTCAATTGTTTATATATTAGATTGTTGGTTTTGGCTTCTTTCAGCCCCCTACCAATCACATGCAAGCCACTCAGGCATGTCCAGGCATGTCGACATGATATAAACAAGACGATCTGCTGAATCTCATCTTGAAATACACACTTCAAAACACCGCAACACTCAAAAGGTGAGCACAAAGTTGCAACGTGATGTAGGTAGGTAGGTACAGTAGGTATATACTTTATTAATCCCTGAGGGAAATTCTTGTTCACAGCAGCATGCACATGGGGGATACAGATAGCATACAACTAAATATTTTTTGTGTGTAAAGTAAATTTTTTTGGTATAAAATATTAAATTTAACACATTTTGTATGTGCTGTCACCTCGTCCTGGGAATGATTCATTCGAGACTCCAGGTGTGAGTGCAAGGCCCAGACGGGGTCATTCTGTGTGGAGAAATGTTTGCATGTTCACCTTGTGCTTGTGTGCATTTCCTCCGGGTCTCCGGTCCCCCCTCAGAGTCAAAAACCGGCGTTTCAAATTCATTCGAAATTAGAATTAGAAAGGCATTTTGAAAAATCTGTACAGGATTGAGTGAGAATTTATGTGTGTGTGTTGTCCGCCAATCCAGAGTGTGTGTCCTACCTCTATATATATTTTTATTAGGGCTGTCAAAGTTAATGCGTTAACTCGTGTGATTAATTACATTGGTTTAATCGCGTCTCTATTTTATTAGCATCATTAATCACAATAATTATCAGTGCCATACTTTTTTGCCACACAAACATACAAATACATATCTTTTGTCTCTTTTCCTAAAAAAAAATACTTATTTTCTTTTTTATTTTTATGACCGGCTTACCCATTGTTTTCTTTAGTCAAAACGATATAGTGTATACCATTATTAAAACAGGTGTTTATTTTGTGTTGAGTTTACATTAATTTACATTTTACACTTCAATATTCAATAATGCAAGATTCTATACTTGTTAATGTATAGAATATATTAACATATAACTATGTTAATACTAAAGATGTATTAATAATAAATTATTATTAATATTTGTGATTAATCATGAGTAATCAAGATCAATTTGGTTGGGGAAGTGCGATTAACTAGTAAAAAAAATTTAGTGGTTTGACAGCACTAATACATATACAGTCGACTCCGATTAATTGGATACCGTTTTGCCTCAATAAAGCATCTCCTTTTTGAAGTCACAACACCATCACTCCACATCCGACGCATTTTATCCCAATTAATCTGTTTTTTTTTGCCATTAAAAGAGTGGCACAAATTTGCCACATGTTTGTTTTTTGGACTTTATGATTTGATTATGAACTTACGCAAAATTGTATTTTAGCGTTCAACGTTTTGGACACTTTGCCTGACCAGACTACGTACTTTACTATGGCTGGGCATTTTGTTGATGCAGTTGTCTTGACAAATAGTGGGATTCCGCTCAGCTCACTTCAAACTATCAAGTGCGTAAGTGTCAAGTTGGACTCTTCTCATCTCGTGTGATTGATAGTGACGTCCCAAAAGAGGAACAGTCGAGTCATTCTCAAATATCAGACGCTGACAGACAGCGAAGCAGGACTCAGCAGGACGACTGCTGTGTGCTAACCACGCTAGCATGACGCTTGTTTGTCTTTACTCACCGTATGTCGTACTTATTCTTTTGCTTTATCGTATGATTTTTTTTTTAGATTGTAGAATTGTGGAATCGTGTATTTTCCTGTTCTGTTGACTGTGATATAAATATATAGTCCAGCTTGATTTAAGAGTGTAAAGAGATACGCTAAGATGATTCCAAACTCTATTTACCCAACTGCTGTGTCCTGACCCCAATGTCTAATGCTCCGTTGACATGTTTCAGAATAATAATGCTGACAAATGAACTGCTGACTGCCGAGTAAAAGTCACTGCCTATGAGTTACTTGATCTGTGCATCATTTATGACAAATACGTAGAGGGTATAAAAATAAATGTAAAGAAAAAAAAAATAAAAAGTATGTATTTTCAAGTAGAATTTAGCCAGAAGTAGTTTATTAGTTTTTATTTATTTGTTTATTCATGTATTATTTATGTTTCTATTTGATTTCTTTTAATGATTATTTTGTGCCTGAAAAATCATCTGGGTGCTTATATCTGCCAAGCCTCTATTATGGTTGGGTCAAAATGACACGCTTTCAAAGTTTTAGTAAAAAAGTAAAAAAAAAAGTAAAAAACAATATTTTTAAAATACTTAAAAGTATTTTTTTACTTTGAAACTTCTCCTGCCTGGCTTCTTTGGTGTAATTATCAAATAAAAATATAATGATTCAGTTCACATATTTGTAACACCATGTTACATGTTTGTATTACATAGATTGTGTTCGGGTTTTCACCCGTGTTAAGTTAAAGAAAAAAATGTGTTTTAGTAAATAATTTTATAGTAAACATACAGGTATTGATAATTTTTGTAATGTACATATTTAAGGAACATGGAGTAATAATGTACTTTTTTTTTAAAGAAATAATATATTTTTTTAAATAAGCCTAAATGTAGCTTTGATATTAATAATAAAAAATAAAAAGTATGCATACTGTGAAGCAATGGGAATATTTTACTACTATTACTACTATCGTTATTTTTATCGTTGTTGTTGTTTGCTTTTCATTTTTGTAATATTATTATTATTACTACATGTAATAATGATCATATCAGATTTATCATTAATTATGACAATACAGATTAGTGGCTTTGATTTATGTGTGCATGTTTAAATGTTTTTTGCTTCATGCTTCTGTTTTCTCGTCTTCTCAATATGTTTGTAGTTTAATAATTATTTGAATTATTTTGACAGTTTGGATTCTATTTAGATAGTTTGGATTCTGTTCACGTGCTCCTCTTGGTTACTATATAGAGGCCATGTTCCCTGTCATTAGTCTTTTAGCAAGTCTTTAGTTGCTAGTTTTTTGTGTACATGTTAGTGTAAAGTGTTGTGTGTTAGTGATGTTTTGTTCCTGAGTCAAGAGTGGCAAGATTTCAAGAGTGTTTCTGTGCGTGAGATAGTCAAGCGGAATTTGTAGGACTAAACGCAAAGTATTGCAGATGCTCTCAATATGAATTGTTTTGATTTTCAGATGTGGTAAAAACCAACTCCCAAACTGCAAAATAATTAAAATATGGGAAAGAAGAAAAATAAGTAGAAATTATGTCACGTTAGATAAAAGTCCAATTTAGTCAATCAGAAATTTGCTAAATTAGATGACAGTGTAAATAAAGTTGTTAATATTTAAATTATTATTATTTTTTTTTTGCATTCTTTGAAACATTGCATATTTTTTAAAAACATTCCGTATCACACACGGACATTTTGGTAAGATTGTTAAAACTCAACTTTTTATACAACTATACAACTGTCACGTGTTTAAACAGTGTGAGAAAATTAAGTAACCCAAGTCATTTTTGACAAACCATTTCCTCATTTTTGTGCATCTTAATGTGGCTTGTCCATCATCAGTTTCGAGTTTCCCTCTTAAGCTCCTTAATGGACGAACAATTGAGGCGAACACGGGCTGTGATGTTGGAGACGCCAGATGTGCTTAAGTGCTTCTGCATCGCTCTGGACATTAAAGCTTCCACAATGAGGCCTGTAGAGACCGTTTTCTTTGTTATCGTTTTCGCTGAGCATAGGCAAATGACTGGGTGTGTCTTATTTGGGTCACTGTCCAAATAAGTCATTGGTCAATTTGTGAAGAGATTATATGGGGGATTTCTCTTCTGTAGCTTCCTTCAGACAATTCAGAAGGTTTTACACCAGACCTTGAGGAATCAAAATGGATTTGATTCGAGAAAACCGGTTCTTTTTTTTTTCGCAATACGGACGAAGAAACGGACGTGCTATATGTTAACCGACCGAATGAAGCTTTGATACGTAGAGTAAAAACTATTCATGAGTATATTAAACTATATAAAACTATATAAAACTAGAGTAAAAACTATTCATGAAAACTATTCATGAGTATCTAATTATTCATGATTATTATTATCATAGTCGGCAAAAACAGATAAAAAATAACAAAAAAAAAACTGAAATAAATGTCGAGATAAAGAAAAGACTAAATAAAAAATGCACACCACATACATATGTACGTAAATAAATTGTTGTGATAATATGTAATTGGAATTATTACTATTTGGAGCTATTTAGTTGGTAATCATTCTGGAAATGATTCACAAAGTGACCAATGACCATGTGATGACAGAGTTAAGACACGCCCACTCCTTTGCCTACAATCAAAATTACAATTGTATTTCCAATGTAATTTGTAATATGATCAATAGCTGTTTGTTCCGCAAAAATACAGAAATGTCAGTAAAAGGAAATAAAAATAAAAAGAATTTTAAAAAACAAGACACGCCCACTCATTTGCCCACAACATTTAGTACATTTTAGCATTTTACATGTAATTTGTTTTGGATTATAGCAGTTTTGGTTCTATACAAATACGGAAAAAAAGAAATACAGGATAAACAGTTTATCAGGTTCAGAGTGAGGAAACAAAACAATAGAAGAGATTTTGAATATTAAGACACGCCCCCTCATCTCGCTACACTCAGCAGAAAATCAAGTTCATTTATTTTATTCATTTTATTTATAGTGGATTATCAAAAAGTGTTTTTTATCATACTTTCTAAAAGTACTTTCTGAAAGTATGCATTCGATCAATAGCTTTGTGTTCCGTGGAAATGCAGAATAAAAAATTCATGAAGTGACATGGTGAGAGAAAAAAAACAAAGAAAAATCCAAACAAACATGCAAGCCACAAATCAGAATCAGATTCAGATTCAGAATCAGTTTTATTGGCCAAGTATGTACATGACAAACAAGGAATTAAATATGGTCTTCACCCTGTCTTTTCTTCCTACTTGTTCCAAAAAAAAAAAAAAAATACAAGAAAAAAAGAATAGAAAGAAAATACACAAAAAATGTAGCATAAATATTTACATACTAAAATAAATAAAATAAAAATAAAAAAAAAACTGGTTTGTTATGAAACATAAATAAATAAGAAAAAAAAGTGTTGCACAAACTATGCACGTTTAATAAAACAACAGCGATGGATGGATGCACGAATGGATAGAGATGCTGATTTAACTTTTTGACGTGAGGAGATCAAAGGTCCCCAGTGGTCATCATGGTGTCCGAGACGACCTCCACAGAAGGATCTGGTGCGGTGGGCTTGTGAGAGGTGGCAGGTCACTTCCTCAGGAGGTGTGCGAGGGACAGATGTCACGCTCTCTCCTTCCTGTCACATGCTACGTTCATTTCTCATTACAGACGCCCTCTCCACCTGATTCTGACATTAGGACCGGTTCCCACACTTCACCCCCGCTAGTTCTGATCAGGCACTTTTAGGGTCTGTGAAAGAGACCGGCTCTGGGAGCATGTGAGTCCCTGTGTAAATCACAAGTATGAGTTAAAGAAAGAACCATAACCTGGATCTTGACCCACTGTGGTGGATCTTAGGGGTCGGAAATTACGGCCCGGGGGCCAAATGCGGTCCTTTCGATGTTTGGCCCGCAGAACTTGTTAATATTAAATGAAAGTCAGAATTTCTTTTTTTTTTTATGTAAATCCGGTTATCCTTTATAAGGAATTATTTTAGGTTTTTTGTAACACATTCGTGGAATGTGTCAGTCTATGGAATCAGATGGCAAACGTATCAAACGTAAATTTCTTCTTGTCTTTTGGTCTCAGCTTTTGTCTCTTCTTAAAAAATCTTTTGGTTTCAAAATTTTGCTTTGAACATTTTTTTTCGCTACAGATTTTTCAGATCGTTTCATTTTTTTCCCGTTTGCCCACCCCTG
This sequence comes from Paedocypris micromegethes, assembly GCA_028031935.1. Lineage (NCBI taxonomy): Eukaryota > Metazoa > Chordata > Actinopteri > Cypriniformes > Paedocypris > Paedocypris micromegethes. The sequence continues at coordinate 4,970,988 of CM051507.1, forward strand.
ATCTAAGTGATCCTGGCTGATTGAAACAGACTCTTTGCGGAATTAAATGTCTTTATATCAGTGTCTGAAAATGTCTTATGGCCACGGAAACTGTCCTACTGCCGTTACTTCACCGGATTGTACACATTGTCTTCAGTCCGAATATGATTTTTTGTAGAATCACTATAACAAGAAGATTAACTTTTTTAAAAAAATGTTTCAATACTATTATATTATTTTTCTGTATATTACATACTAGAACATATAACATATTGCATGCAATAATTACATACAGATACTATAAAGTGTGTTTGTGTGTGTGTGTGTGTGTGTGTGTGTGTGTGTATATATATTAAATATATATATTGTTTATATGTGTGTATATATATATATATATATATATATATATATATATATATATATATACCGTATTTACTCGCTTATAAGTCGATCCGCTTATAAGTCGACCCCTACTTCAGCTGTGAGATTGTGGTATTTTGTTTAGACCCTCTTATAAGTCGGGGGAAAGAAATGAGAAAAAAGTGAAAAGATATTAGTAGAAACCCAATTTTGTGTTTCATATAAAGTCAATTCCGGTTATTTGGGGCTCACAGGGACACTTAAATGGCGCCAGGCACACACCCCCTTGCAAAATAAGATGAGAAGTAACCCTTAAAATATCATTAAACACGTTTTTTTCCAAACTTAAACATATAACACAGAACTAGAGGGAAAAAATGGTAGAACACCTGTTCAGATGCTCTTTAATCCTGTAGAAATAATAAAACTATTCAGACATTCTTGGTGGTAAAGGAATCCTAAAAATTAAAGTAACCCATTGTTTAAGTTGGTATTGATCTATTGAAGTTATTGTTAATGTATGTTTAAGGTTTTATTTGCCTTTGGTATCGTTGCATTGTAATTTTAAAGGTTGTGGGAAAAGTGCCCTGCCCCTTTAAGACGGACGCCAATGCTGACTCGTGGTTTGGGAATAAAAAAGAGTGTGCCAAAGAGTGTGCAACTGTGCTTGTGTGTGTGCGTGCGTGCGTGTGTGTTTGTGCGCGTGCGTGCGTGCGTGTGTTTGTGCGGGCGCGTGCGTGTGTGTATGTGGAGCAGCCGGCCAGTCGGTGCTCCTTTGCGCGCACTGTGCTGTGCTCGGCTCGCGCACATCTTTTTGACGCAGAGGTTTGACGTAAAATGGAAGCCCCATGCCCCGTTTTCTGAAAGATTTATTTAGTTCACGTCATAAATGTTAATTTAATTACCGCGCTTGTGTCTGTTGTTTATTTTTGTGAGAAAGGGTGAAATATCTACGCACTGTTCTGAGTTAAATATTTTCTATTTCGGTAGACCGCGCGTATAAGTCGACCCCCCCACTTTGAACCCGAAATTTTAAGGAAAAATCCTCGAGTTATAGTCGAGTAAATACGGTATATATACAAATATGAATATTCTATAGTGTATATTCTATATATCGTATAAGTATAATCTACTAAATATTTGTATTATCTATCTATCAATTATAAATGTAAAATATCTGTTTTCTGTTCAGTCGCAGACAAACTACCTTTTATTTAAAAGGGCTTCATAATATATTGAAATGGAATTTAGAATATAATATTATACATTATATTGTGTATTATATTAGGATCAGGGTAGTCGTGAGTGTATATTATTCAAGAGACTTGCATCCATCAGTTATAAATGTATCTGTTTTTCTTGAAAAAGCTAAAAAAGTTACATAAAGTGAGCACTAAATCTCAAATATTAAACAGTATTTTGTTTTCTAATTGGAATAATGAGAACCAGAGTATTTTTGTACACTAACTTCTCACAAGCAGAGCAGAAAAACAATAGCACATATTGTGAATATTAAGCAGTACGGTCAATAAATATTGTTAAAAATAGTACAGAGTAAGTACTGTTTTAGTGAGAGTAAGACCTGTCCAGCTGTCAGAAGAGTCACATGATTAGGTAGTTTGTCGAGAGAGAGATTTTTTTACTTTATTTTTCTAACTATACTATGTTTTAACTGCTGTGTATTTGTTTGGGCTTTTTGTAAAATAAACTAAAGCTTTCTTTACAGACTAAATAAAAAGTAAAATAAATAAATAAATAATAGTTAATCAATAACAACTGAACTCAAACTGAGGCTCAGTTTAACCGTCTTCAAGGAGAGAGAGAGAGAGAGAGAGAGAGAGAGAGAGAGAGAGAGAGAGAGAGAGAGAGAGAGAGAGAGAGAGAGAGAGAGAGAGAGAGACAGACAGACAGACAGACAGACTGAGAGTGAGCTATAGAGAGCTAGAATAGAGAGAGAGAGAGTGAGAAAGAGAGACGGTGAGAGAGATAGAGAGTGAGAAAGAGTGAGATAGAGAGAGAGAGAGCGCTAGAGAGAGAGAGAGAGAGAAACAGAGAGAGAGGGCTATAGAGAGAGAGAGAGAGAGAGAGAGCGTCTGTGAAGGTCATCAGTGCGGTGGAGTGCGGGATAGCTCTGCCCTTATCGTTTAGGCAGGTGCAGAATGAATCCGTGGCCTGTGTGAACACACTTTCATCCTGTTCCCTGGATTAAAATCTGGATTTTAGGTCAAGTGTGAACTCTATTGTTACAACCTGTTTTTGTGCTTCTGTGTTTTTATTTTGGCAGTCAAAATAAACCTTTTATAATAAAATGAGCGCACATACACACATGTGATTTAAATTGCATTTTTGTTATTTTTGTTTTTTATGTTACAAATCAACAGTAAAATCCTTAATATTTATACATTAATATAAATAATTACCTTAATATAAAAACATTATAGCAGATGGATCCTATTTAATCCGCAAAAATTTGACAACATTTCAAAATTATTTAAAAAAACATGTCAATTATAGCTGTACTGTAGCGAGATCGAGCCTTTTTGTGAGGTAAATGTAGTAGCTAAAGTAAAGTAAAAGTAAGTGAAATTGTCAAGTGTCCTTGGGCAAGACATAAGAATCACACCGAAGCAAGAGGATTTGTTGGGATAAAAAATGTGAAACAAAATGTGTATGAATCCAATAGAGGATTATATTTCCGACAGGTAAAAGAAAATGTAGAATCTAACTTGCGTATCTAGCAATATAAGTATATAAAAGACGCTGAAATGACATTTATTAAGGAATTTGTGGATTTGGAGAGTAAGCTTTTGCATGAGTTATATTTAATGTACCGTATTTACGCAAAAATAAGCTTATTTTTTCGAATTTTTGACGCTCCAAATTGAATAAATAGTTGCTTATAATTGCCCATTTAAGTTTATATTCAAATATGCACATAAATATAAGTGCTAATTTTTCCGTTTTTCAATCACACATAAACAATCACACATAAACGAAATAATTATATAATATAAGAATAGGTTTTTTAATCTAAGTAAGAACAACATTGGAGTGATTGGAATCAATACGAGTTACAAGTTAGGTTTGTTAAATAAAGAAAGAAATTGCATTTTAAGAGAAATTAATGCAATTTAACCAGAAATGTAAAAAAAAAATTTTTTTTTCATTTTGATGCCTGAAAAATCAAGAGGGTGCTTATATTTGCGTAAGTACGGTATCTAATGGCAAAATCTTCTTTTTTTACAATGCGTAAGTGTAAGTGACTGTTTAAATTCCTTTGACATACTGTTATGGCGGCCTCTGCTGGTGTATGTTCTAAACAACGTGTTTGGTTCCAATCAGAACATTTAAAGATTAAACTTGAAAGTTTGGTCCTGTTGGACAATTGAAAGGACTAAATGTTTCGAACATTGTTTATGTTGTAAACAAAGTTTCTTGCATTAACAAACATTCACTGAGTATGTTGGCAATTTTAGATTTCATTACAATTTTAATATAAGTATTATATATTAAAAATATACATATACTGTGTATTGCAAAGTTGGCAAAGTGTAATCATTCTACAACTCACGACCTGGGCAAATTATTAGAGTGACAGAATTAAAAAAGCAATAATTAAAATATTATTGTTTAAAATCATAATAATAATAGTTTAAAATCTAAAAACCCACACGATTACTATGGAGATTCTTACTATTCTAGTTTATTAAAAACATTTTTTTTTATATATATTTTTACTCTTGTCATTTTTTTTCAGCGATGGTTAGTCAAAATGTAAATTAATCGACACCATTATCTAAAAAAAAACAAATGCTGCAAAAGAATGCACAGGACAGAAACCGGTTGGGTTACATCCCTCCATCACTTATCTTCCTATTTTTATGCTGGGTCATAAGGGCAAGAGACGGGATCTTCTCAACTCACTCCATTCAGCTCTTCCAAGGAGTCGTTCGTGCGCGCGTGTGTATGTGTGTGTTAGGGCTGCACAATATATCGAAAAAATATCGCAAAGTTAATTGACCTAGCGGATCAATGCAAAAGTGGTTTATTTGCAGTAAACAAACATGGCTGTATATGTTTAAAAAATATCCGACATAAAACTATTTTGTGTTATTTATTTTATTAAAAGAAAAAAGGCAAGGCAAGAACATATTTCGTTTAAAAGATGCTAATTTTAAGACAGTCTTGGTGATTGTACGGTTATAAGGCCTGAACACTTTGTTTAATATTTTGCTTTATTTAATAGTATTTAAAAGCAGGATATTGCAAGCAATATCGTTATCGCAATATTCAACAGCAATATCGCATATTTTTCCAATATCGTGCAGCCCTAGTGTGTGTGTGTTTGTGTGTGTGTGTGTGTGTTCAGCACAATCTCCCTTCACTTGACCAGGCAAACAAGAATGGTGTTTACTGACCGCAGCCCGCTTCCCTCCCCGATGGTGCAGCAGTTGGTTGTGTTCAAACGTCTAAACTTCTCCACACTTCTCCACCCCCCACGCATAGTGGCATCCCATTGGCCGCTCGTTTCGTCACTGAGACAACAGCTGTCTCCAGGATGAAGAAGCTACAATGGGGTGCCAGCCAGTCTGCTGGTCTGCAATTGGAGAATCCCAAAGTCCCTCATGGCTTCTGCTCAGCATACTGACTTTAAAGCGGTAAAAAAAAAAAAAAAAGAAGAGAAGAAGGGACAAAAAAAAAAAAAACAAACAAGAATCAGCGCCCCCTAGAGGTCTGCCTGTTTGTTGTTGTTTTCTGTGCATCTAACAGAATTTACTGTAGAAAATACAGTAAATACTGTGTGTGTGTGTTTTATATATATATATATATATATATATATATATATATATATATATATATATAAAACACACACATGATCTATCGGTGAATATAAAGAACAAGAATATAACTATATAGAACAAGACAGAAAAATATTAAATAAATAAATAGACAAATGAAAATTATGTTCTTGATTTTCTTTTTGTCTTTTGTAAAGATGATTCTGTAAAATGTAAATGGATGTAAGAGGATACTATAAGAACTATAAGCAAAGCTTCACCCTAATTTTATGTCAAATTGATTACATGTGGAATGATAAAAATGTTATTTATAATTTGTTAAAATGTTAAAAATAAATAAACATTATTTGTTTAGTTATTTATATATATTTATAAATAAATAAAAACTAATACTTAGAAAAAAGCTTTGCTTGTATCCTTCAATGTTTTTATTTATGTCATCTGTTTTTTTGTTTTTTTTTTTTTATTTCTTTGTGGGGGTCCACAAATAAGACGCCCGGCAGAACTTAAAACGTCCGCAACAAATAATTCCTGCAAATATTGCAATTGGACCAGTGACCTTTCCAGCGTTTTTTTTTTTGTGCTTGCGTAGAAATGGCGGGTAACTTGAGGTAAGGGGTCACACACAGACTATGGGGTCTGCCTTGCTGGTGGGCTCGCACAAGAGACGGTCTGTTTAGACCAGTGATTATTTATGAAAGCCATTGGGCCCAGGCCCCAGTTGCCACGGGCCGAGGGGGATAAAAAGTTGGTCATCAGGTCAAGGGCCAATGGGAGCCTGCGGAGAACAGGTGTGGTCCATGAAGACAACTGGGATTGAGTGGGGACGGCCCACACCTGCCCCGCCTGTCAATCAGCAATAAAACACAAGCTGGAGCAGAAACGGCTGTTTACTGTACAAACACTCACTGTCTGCCGTATCGGTGTTTGTTTGTGAAATAATTGGCGGTGACAATGACATTGTGTCTAAAATATTTACAGTGTTATACAAACAATATATACGTATTTACTTAAGTACGTTGGTTTTAAATTGTAAACATTTACAAGTACATTTATGCTTTTTAATATTTACATTTACATTTTTTTTTTGTTTTTTTTGCAATTTTTTTACATTTTACATTTTTTAACATTTACGTTTTTTTAACACACACACACACAAATACACATGTGAGCATGATTTTGTTTGAGAAAATGTAATTATGTATATTTTTATGAACAAATGGACTATTACTGTATATACTGTCATTGAGAACAATGTTTAAAAGTGTTTTTTATGAAGAAAAAAAACACTGTCTTTGTCTTTGGCTTGGTCTTTGTCTTGTCATAGTCATAGTGATAATCATAGCCATTTACTTAAACATCAACAACCTAACGATCAAATTAATAAAAGGCAACAATTCCCTTACATATTTACACGTGCGCTTTGAGACAGTTAAAACTGTGAAAAGCGCCCTACAAATGCTCATATCTTATTATTATTATTATTATTATTATTATTATTATAAGACTAAAATTGCAAATATCGTAATAAATAAATCTGAAGCAATTTGTTATTTATGTTGGTTCTGCACAAGAATGACTTTTTTGCATGCTTTCAATCCACAGTGTTGTGATTTGATTATATTGTTTTTATTATGGTGTTTTCAAAATGTAATGGTCATTTTATTTATACTTTAAGTACCGTTAAAATTTTGTTGGACGGACAATTTTTGTCTTCTGAATTTTGGTCAACTTCAGTTGTTTTTAAGGGCTTTATAAATAAAGCTGATTTGATTTGATTTCAAATGTCTTGTGCATTTTGAGACAGTTAAAACTGTGAAAAGCGCCTTACAAATGCTCTGAACTTGAACTTGTTTGTATTTTGTAAATTTTTCATTTATATTTAATGTTTCAGCCCCATTTATCCCATTGTCGTCGCGGTTTCATTTTACTTGATGTTTGGGTGCACAGGGCTTGGTTTTATTTATTTATAATTATTATGTATAATTAATACTTAATAAATAATTATTTATAATTAAATTGTAATACAGTATTATTATTATTATTTATAATTTAAATATGTAGTAAGTTAATTTTCGGGTATTCGTCACAAAACATATTTGTGACATGAGGCCAGTTGCCTTTTTCTCCAATCTTTTCAAAGTTGTGATATTATGTGAGGTTTTCCCCATGTAACGTGTTTGTAACATTGTAGCATTAGTATTTATTTGTTTTGTTAAATTTAAGAAATTGCAGTTTTTGTATCAGTACCTGCTCGCTACAAGTGACAAATGACACACACATTTCAAAGACTCTAAAAATAGTTTCGAATAATGAAACATGAGCAATATTTAAAAATAAAAAGCGTCATTTTGCCAAATGTGTCGCTCATCTTGCCTTTAGTTGCTTGTCAAATATGTCAATCATTAAGTCTTATTAACTTATTTTAAATAAAGTTAATTATTTAGATGTTATTGTTTATTATACTTATATCATTATATCATATACTTATGATCATTTGTTTACAAACATTTTGCCAAATCTTTACAAACAATCTTATGCTGTAAAGCGTATCCATGTTGTCTGTCCCGTCTCAGGTCCAGAGCACTAAAAAGTGCTTCATAAATAAAAAAAATAGATGGGTAGATATAATTAAAAAAAGCTGTGTCTAAAAATCTTCCCTCCATCCAGTTTTAGCTCTATTACTCTATTTCTGGGTCTTTGTCACTGAGCCTTAAGTTGGTGGCCAGCCAATCACATACATTCAAACTCTCACTCACAAATATGGTCAATCCTCCACTGCCATTTCACCTGAAATGTTTTTGGAATATAAGTATGGAAACCCGGAGGAAACACACGCAAACGCAAATTATAGAACAAAAAAGACCCCGACAGGGTCTCAAACTCAAACGGTGTGAAACGTCTTGCTGTGAGGCGAAAGTGCTGCCCACTGCTCCCCCTCGTATAATATTTTGTGGATTATTTGGACCCATGGTTTTGAAAAGTGTCTTTTGTTCATTCACGGCCTCTTGAATTTCAGATTACTTTTCAGATTGTCTGTCCTCCAAATTGAAAATGGACCAATTAATTTTGAAGCCTTGTCAATTTTTACACTGTTTGAAATATTAATTCAAAAAATGCAATTACAGTTGATGTCTTCTTGGAAAGAAAAGTTACTATACTAACATTCTCCGGATTAACTCGGCACATTCACAACATTGTGTGAAGTTATTCGGAACGTGATAAGAATCTGTGTGAGAAGTTTCTCAATACAGACTCGTCCGTAATGCGACAGAAAAAAAAAAAAAA
>CM051507.1:4979427-5006534 GCA_028031935.1 Paedocypris micromegethes
AAAAAAAAAAAAAACATCAAAATAAAATAGTATAAAAAATGTTTTGTAAAAAAACATGCCTAAAATGTTTTTATGGTTCTTTTAGGGCTCGCGTGAGCAAATTCAGCCTTTGCTTCAAAAAGCTGCTGAAGTTCTGACTCACATCTGGTCTGCTGGACTTGACATTGAAACCGGATCTGACCTGAGATATCTGCAGGCCGTTTGTAAGCTGTGAGCTCAAAAGTCCTTGTTAATTAAGGGAAAGGGTTTGCTCTGGTTCAGAACAACCCTACAGATCGTTTTTAAATCCATATGAAAGGTCTCAATAATATTCAGTGCTTGTTCAAAAAGTGGAGCTGAATAAGACCGATGTGCTGGAAAGCAAACACTGAGAAATATGGATTGTACATTTCATATACCGTATTTACCCCCCTGATTTTTCACAAAATAAAAATTCCAAAAAAAAAAAAAAAAANNATTTTTTTTCTTTGGAATTTTGTTTGTGCCTAAAAAATCAGGGGGCTGATTATACTCACCAAGTAGAAATTCCAAACAAACGTTTTTTTTTTTTCACCTCTGTATCAATTACGTTAATTGTCTCTTAACAATACTACATTTGTATCATTTCAAAATTGTTCATTTAAAAAAAAAAAGTCGATTCTAGTGACCAGAACTTGTTCTGGTCACTAGAAGACTCAAGATGTGAGTTTGAGTTTTTGTACACTGAAAAAAGTGCAAAAGGCGTGTTGTTACACTAAAGAAGCTTTTATACCTGATCTAACTCAAAACATTTTCTGCCGAGTCATATGTGAACTGCTTGCTTTGATTTACGTAGATTGAAAGTCTTGTAGCGGAAAGTAAATACATTTCCTTAAGTTAAGTGAAAATGTAGTTTGAAGTCGGAGATGTTGATGAGAAGAGAAGGCCGTGTTTCTTGGATTTGCCAATGAGAAGCTTGCATGTGCTCTTAAACTTTAAAATAAGTCATAAACATGTTTACATGATCTTGTTTGGTTGTAAGAAGGAGCAATCGAAGCGATTTGTCTTAAAAGGAGACAATAGATGTTTAAATAAGGTACTTATGTAAATAACCATCAATGTGTCTGGCTATGTGAGCAGAGACTCGGCTGCAGTTCTACCTGTTTGCCAATCTCATAATGGGAGGCGCTGTTGCTGCCTGTCTGTTAAATGGACCAATAGAGCAGATTTTCTTCTGAAAAGAGTCTCTTTATCAGGGAACTTATTTGAATAAATACACAACAAAGGATGCAAATATATGCATATATAAGAAAAAGTATAATTTGAGATTTCATTAAACATAAAAATTAATTTGATTCAAATATGTATTTTTGCATTTTTGCATTGATCCAAAGTGAAGAGATTAGGTGTAACATCTTGACCCAAAATTCTTACTTTGATCCACTTTTTACAGTGTAAGTCATAGTCATGTATTAAGTCAAAGTCACTTTAATGTCAAATTTTTCTTATTCTCTTCATTTTTTCATATTTTATTAGTGATCCTTATTGTTGTCGGCTGCTAAAACAACAGCACACAATAAAACTAGTGGGAATTCGGGTGTCTAATCTGGGAAAGTGAACCAGTGCTGGAATTACAAAGGCGCAGAAAAGAGAATCGAGAGATTAGCCAGAGGATGTGAATCTAATTACTTTAAAGCAGATAATCCCATCCATCTGGGGCCCGACAATGGTTTAATATTTATAGTTGATCATCAATCCTAATTGGTTTGTTGTTTTTTTATGAACAGAACAAGAACATGAGTCGTGATCTGTTTGGTTTTCATTCATGTGGGGCAGAGCTGAGAGGAAATGTAGAAGGTCTGTGAGGAACATGCAGACCAGACACTTTAAGCTGAAAGAAAAGCAATAGCCAAGCGTTCTGTGTCTGTCTACTTACACCGGATTAGACGCATTAAAACCGAGTAGCTTTCTCACACTCTGGAGATTTGCTTTCATGATCTCTGTCTTACCTATCATGTTTGTTAATTATTATGTTATGCCTTAAATTTGTCGTTGTCCACAAAAAAAAATTGAGCATCTTCTATGTATTTTTTATTCCTAAGGGTCTTATTGTTATATTTATACAGATTTGTTTATCAACTATTCTGATTTATAAATATACACACATTTAGTTATACAATTTATACAAACATTATACACACATCTTTATCGATCTATCTCTCTCTCTCTCTATCTCTCTATCTATCTATCTATCCATCCATCCATCCATCCATTTATCTGTCTACCACTCTATATATCTATCCATCTATCTATCTACCACTCTATCCATCCATCCATCTATGTACCATCATTTGTATCTATCTATCTATCCATCCATCCATCCATCCAATCTATTCCATCCACCAAGTCTGTCTGTCTGTCTGTCTGTCTGTCTATCTAACCACCCAGATTATAACTGAGCCTTTATGTGACTAATACTAGGAGTAACGGGACATGAGTAGAGACGTCTGCACGACTAAAACACCACATATATCCTCTACGCGTTGACACACGCACCTCAATAATCCTTCAGACTTCATACATCATCTCAGACGTGGTTTGCCAAGCCAGCGTGTTTATACCCGTGACTCCGACTACACACACACACACACACACACACACACACACACACACACAGACACGGCCATTTGTGAGGGGTTTTCTTTTCCTCATGCTTTTTTGTGGGGGCACCTCGCTTGCTTTTTTTCTTCTTTCTTTCTTTCATTTGATCCGTAGCATTTGCTCTTGAAGCAGAACATGTGCAGCACAATTCCGTGTTTCTTCCCAGGCTGGACAGCTGTGGCCAAAATTACACTTAATCCTTTCGCTTTGGGAGATTTCACCTTGTACAGTGTGTGTGTGTGTGTGTGTGTGTGTGTGTGTGTGTGTGTGTGTGTGTGTGTGAGGTTCGCTTTGGAGGTTCAAATTCAAATTTTAATTGTCATATACACATTATACGTGGTCCAACATGAAATGAAATGTATAATTCCATTCGTCCCTCCTATTATGTTTTCAAAGTTTTAGAAATATTTTAAAAATACTTGTAAAAATAAAACTTTGAAACTTCTCCAGCATGTCTTTTTTGGTGTAATCAGCATATATAAAATATAATGGTTCAGTTCAGGTATTTGTAACACCACGCAATTTATTATAGCTCATAGTACAAAGTTACTGTGTGTGTGTGTGTGTGAGTGAGACAGCTGTGTATTATGTCTCATTGTTGCAAAGAACCACATTTTTTTAATCTTTTTGACTCTTTTTAGCTTCCATTTTGTCTGAACCCGAACATTATCATTAACATTATCAAAAACATAAAACATGAATGTCAACTCAACCATTTTTTGTTTATATGTAGATTACACTAACTAAGACAAGCAGGGGAAGTTTTAAAGTGTAAAAATACTTTTAAGTATTTTATTTTAACTTTTAACACAATTTGACCCGAACATAATAAGAGGGTTACACATCGGTGGGGTGAGGGGGTGCATGCAAAACAAAAAATACAAAAAAAGAAATAAGAATTCAAAAAAATACAAAAATAAATGTAGATAAAATGTGAATAAAACGAGGAAAAACTATGAATATGAAGAAAAGGATAACAATACAATAATAGACAAAACAAATACAAATTAGGGACCCAAGTGATCCAGGTAAAGTGAAGTGGAAAGTAAAAGTGCCATACTATAAAAGTTACTCCAGTACAAGTTACAAATCACCAATCCCAAGAAGACTTGAGTTAAAGTTGTGAAGTATCCAGTTGTAAAGTACTTTACTCTAAAAACGGCAAGGAATGTGGAAAACAAGAATGATGTTTTTTTTTATTTTCTTTTTTATATTCTTTATTTATGATCTTTACTTTTATTATCTTTATTACTTCCTAATATAGAAATGAAATATAACATCTCAATGTTACAAAATATGCAGAACAAAATAGATAAAAACAGAACAAAAAAGTCAGTCTCAGTCAGACTCAAATGCTCATAAAAGTACCACCAATTCACGTTAATGAATTAGTTAGTGAACATGATTTAGATGATAAATATCATCCAGTACCTTCAGCATCCTGCAGCTGGCATAATCACGATTAAAGGAAAGTGTAATTAATTACGATAATCGCATATCATGTATTTCTTTAAGTGTCACAATTGTAACAGACGGAAATGACAAATGAAATAAAAAGGCCACAAATTAATCTGCTATTCAATATTTTAGCCACTAGATGTCACTATGGGGACATAATATGCCACACTCTCTCTCTCTCTCTATTTTCAAACTGTGGCATAAAAGCACAATTAACAAAAGGTTGTAACAGTAACAAAATTGTTACTTGTAAATAAAACCAACGTGCGGATATCGTCTTTCTGTTTAGATGTGCAATTCCCCATTCGGGAATCAACGCGAAACAAAAGGAGAAAACTAATTAGGTTGGCTACACTTCAACTTGTGAAATTAACTGTCACTAATTCGAAAGAATTTTGTTTGTCTCGAAACAGCGTAAAATTGTGGAATAATTTAACAGAAGAGATATAGCATTGTGCTGACAAAAAACATTTCAAATCTTAAATATAAAATTACATTAATTCGAATTTATGCAGATGTACATTTTTATTTATTTATTTTTTGTTTCTTTTAGTAGTATAATTCTCTTTTGTGTTAGCAACTGTAACCGAAAAAGCAATTTCCCCCTGGGGTACTTTTTTTAATTGAATTGAATTGCATTGAATTATATTGATAACGCAGAATAATTATAAAAATCATTTATATCAAAGTTAATTTATGATGTTGCTGTGGATACAGTTGTGTAGGGTATATGAATAAGTGCAGGTATTAAAGGAAGATTAAGATTTATGTGTTAAAGTTGAATATAAAAGGGGGCGGGACTAGATACTTTCTGCTTCCTTCCAAGCATGTATTATGGGAAAGACGAGTAACGAGATGATTGTATTATTATTATGTTGTAGTTTTATGTTGTTATGATTTGTAATGTATACATGTTTGAACAAGTAAACCACATTAAAAAAAAAGGACAATTAATAACGTTATTCTGCGTGGACGACGCGTCATAATAATGCGGACCACCAGCGCCCCCTAGCAACGTAATGAGCACACGCTTGTTTCTCCAAATATAAATAAATGCATTGTAAGTAAATACATACGTAAATACATACATAAATTGTATCTATGCCCACACATACAAAACACGTTTTAGTGTAGCTTCTAAACAAACGATAAATACGTTTAAGTAACACCAAACCAATGGCGTGCGTATTTACAACGCCCGGGTTGAGAGATGACACAGTGTAGTAGTGTAATAAAGCTGCGCACGCGGAGATGTGTAATAAAGCTATCAGCAGTAACTCAGCGTGACCTTTGACCGCAGACGCGTCCGAGGGGGAGTAAAGGAAGAGTCTGTCCGCGTCAACTACGCCAAAGCTGCGCCGCAAACACACAGACATGGAGCGGAAAGTGGCACGTGAATTTCGACACAAGGTAAATTATCTCTGCAAACTAATAATAGTGTAATTTATGCGCGTTAGCATGATTAGCGTATTTAGCTACTCGCAAGGATGAGGAACTGACACGTTAATTTATCACCATGACACGATGCTGGAACTCAATTATGTTCAAGTCGAATTGGTTCGTTAAATGAATCGATCACTAAAGATACATAAGTAAAATACCAATAATAAAAAAAATACTTCTGCATTAATTTATATGTCGTGCTGACTACTTTTATCGAATTATTTATGTTTACATTATGTGACTATCTACTACTACTATAGTTGGTGTAAATACTCGCTTACATAAAAAAAAGTTAGTACGGTACAATAACTACCGAATAAGCTGCGTCATATACGTCATAGGGTTCGGGCACTGTGATTGGCTGTGGTTTTCCTCACTAACCTTCTGCTGTGTATAGAGGCAATAAATACGTTGATTTATTTATGTGCGCTACATTGAGGATATACGTCACGATTTTACTTGATGTTTCTAGTGGATTTGTGTTGATCTTATCTTCTGGTGGATTCAGTGAGATCGTCGTCATTGCAATGCTTTTTAAAATATGGTTTTCACATTCTAATTTGTGTCATTTGAATGTGCCCAACGCATAAACTTAAAGATTAAATGTCAAAGTGTCTAGGTCGTGATGGAAGCAACATTTATTGATCCACTTATTCCCTTTTTATTGCTCTTTTTGAGCTTTTCAGTTATAGCCAAACGACTATGTGTAGGTTTTTCCTCTTTAGCTGTATTAATATTCCAAGCCGTTCTTATTGGTCATGTATTATTAAATAGCTCGAGATGGTTGTAAATTTTGTAGTTATTTACTGAAGTCTTAGAAGCTCACTCTTTCTGACAACCACAAAGTGGTATTAATGTAACCGGAGCAGATCAAAATTAGTCACTTTGTCACTTATTGTACGTTAATGAGAAGGAGAGAGTGTCAGAGAGTCAGACCTACACGCACACATTGAGAGAGAGAGAGAGGGAGTGAGAGGGAGTCAGACCTACACACACACGCACTCTGAGAGAGAGAGAGAGAGAGAGAGAGAGAGAGTGTCACACCTACACACACACACACACACGCACACACACACTCTGAGAGAGAGTCAGACCTACACACACATACTCTGAGAGAGAGAGAGAGTCAGACCTACACACACACACTTTGAGAGAGAGAGAGAAATTCAGAGAGGGAGTGAGAAAGAGTCACACTTACACACACACACACACACTCTGAGAGAGAGGCAAAAAGACACACACACACACACACACACACACACACACACACAGACAGACAGTCAGTCAGGGAGAGATGTGTTATTTCAGTGAATGGCCGAAGCGTTTCCTCAAGGCGTTTCTGCGGGCGAGCAGCCGTCATCAGGTAGGCGCGCGTGTGACCGTCTGTTCTGGCTGCTGATTGGTCCGTTGTGCAGGTGGAGTTGCTGATCGATAACGAAGCAGAGAAGGATTACCTGTACGATGTTCTGCGCATGTACCATCAGTGAGTTTCTCCCGATACGAAACAGTAGGCAAAGACTTGGGTGTAAAGTACTTGAGTAAATGAACTTGTGTAAAGTACTTAAGTAAATGAACTTTTTTATTTTAGTATTTTATTGGCAACTTTGCACTACCAAGTATCAAAAATAGAAGCAACTTTTACTCTCTACTTGACTACATTTGTGATTGAGTATCTGTACTCTTTACTCCACTACATTTGAATGGACACTTACTCGTTACATTGTGATTGTGCGCAACAATTTGCTATCTTTTTCTACTGCGGTTAATTTCTTGGGCGGACGAAGTGATATCGCCATCTGCAGGATGCTGAAGGTACTGGATGCTGTTTGCGAGTCTTGAGACTGACTTTTTCTCATTTTTTATCGATTTTTATCTACGTTTTTGTAAAATCGGATACTTTACGACTTATACTCAAGTTATTTTGGAATTAGTGAACTATTTTGGAATAGAATAGAATAGAATAGAATAGAATAAAATGCTTTTATTGTCACTGCATCACTTGGTTACAATGAAATTAAGACACTCCTCCATTGAGTGCAACACAAGGAACAGAGCACACAAAATACAAATGTAAGAAAATGTACTTAGAATAAGCTAAAATATAAATAGTACATCCAGTATAAAATATATAAAATATAAAATGAGAGCAAAAAAAAAATCTTCGTAAACGTTTTCACTAAATTATGAGTAATTGGTGATATAGGAAAGCAAAGTTTGCTTATTTACACCTCAGACTAACAAACGTCAGAACACGGCGACTTTTCTACGTTAAACGCGAGTTACAATTTAGCGGAAAACTATCATCAGTTGTTGTTAAGCTACTTGTGGGTCAGATTCTTTCCGGTGTTTTCATTCACGTCAGTCATTCTCTCCATCTGCTTTGTGCTGCTCTTCCACTGTGACATCTGAGACGGTAAAATATTAATGATTCAGGCGGCACAAACTTATATGAGTTTATGAAAGTATTGGTATGCTCCGAGCTTATTCATACGTGTACTGTAAACACACAACAAACCTTTTTAAAAAAAAAAATATTAGTGGATGTACGTTTGTACGCACGGTTAATAATACATGCTACACACTGGTAATAAATACTAATATAGAATATAAATACAGAATAAATACAGTAAACATATTTTTTAAATGGAAACGTTTTTTTTTAACAATTTGCAGCAGAAATATTGATTGCACTATACTGTGTGTGTGTGTGTGTGTGTGTGTGTGTATGTCTGTACGGTATGTATGTATATATATATATATATATATATATATATAAACAAAAACATTAAGTATAAAGGCGCCAATAAATAAAAAATCGAATGAATTATTATTATTATTATTATTATTATTAAGTAAAGTAACAAAGTACATTTACTCAAGTACTTTGCACCTCTGGTAAATTAAAGGCTCTTTTATTCACAAATCAATAAAAGCACTGAGTGTGATTGACACGAAGGGAAACAACTTCATCATTAGCTAATGATCGTGTGCACAAATTGAAACGTCCATTTCAGACAAGACAAGATTAAATGGCAGGAATCGTAAGTGTGTGTAATGTTAAAAGCGTTGTGCTATTGATCCGTCTGATCTAGATCGATGGAGCTGCCCGTGCTGGTGGGCGACCTGAAGCTGGTGATCAACGAGCCTCGGCGTCTTCCTCTGTTTGACGCCATCAGACCCCTGATCCCCCTCAAGCACCAGGTCCAGTACGACCAGCTCACGCCCAAGAAGTCCAGGTGAGAGAGAGGGAGCGGAAAGAGAGGAGAAGACCGTGATTGTTGTCTCTCATGCTTGGCCGGGCAAGGCTGCTATGGGAGCGGAGAATAGATGCTTATTCAGCCGCGTCTAATGTCCAGCGCTGGTGGAGCGAGTCAAACCAAGCGTCCCAACTCTCTGAGCCTCAAAGAGTCAAGCCAACAATAGTCTGACTGTTATTGTTAGTGATAGGACTGTGACAAAATGAACAACAGAATAAGAAACAAAACTGTCCTAGCAGTGTGTAAAGTTTGTTATTAACTAGGTTATTACTAGGTAGTTATTATAGAAAACAATAATGTGATTGTTATTGTTAGTGATAGGGATGTGACAAAATGAACAACAGAATAAAAAGCGAAACTGTCCTAGCAGTGTGTAAAGTTTGGTTATTACTAAGTACGTAGTTAATAAAGAAAACCCAATAGTGTGATTGTTATTGTTAGTGATTGGAATGCAGCATTATGAACAACAAAATAAAAAAAAAACTAAACTGTTTGTGCTGAAGATTTATAGAGTTTGTTATTAACTAGATGTTATTACTAGGTAGTTATTATAGAAAACAGTAGTGTGATTGTTATTGTTAGTGATAGGACTGTGACAAAATGAACAACAGAATAAAAAACAAAACTGTTTGTCCTGATGATTTGTTAAGTTTGTTATTAACTATAAGTTACTACTAGGTTGTTATCATTAAAAACAATAGTGTTATTGTTAGTGATAGGAATGCAACAAATTAAAAAAACAAAACTGTATTTGGTGATTTGTTAAGTTTGTTATTAACTACGTTATTACTTGGTAGTTATTATAGAAAATAATAGTGTGATTGTCATTGTTAGTGATAGGAATGCAACAAAAATAAAAAAATACTGTATTTGGCGATTTGTAAAGTTTGTTATTAACTAGAAGTTATTACTATGTAGTTATTATTGAATGCAATAGTGTGATTCGAATTGTTAGTGATAATAACAATATAAAACAAACAAAAAAAATAAGAAGAAATTAAAAAAACAAAACTATTTGTAAAGTTTGTTATTAACTAGATGTTATTACAAGGTAGTTATTCTAGAAACTTCTCTTTTAGTGGACTGTTAATCTTCACTACTGTTTTCTAGCATTCCTGGTGGGTTATACCTGTGTAACGACAGTATCCGCTCAGTTCTGTTGCGTCTGTGAGCAGGAAGCTGAAGGAGGTTCGTCTGGACCGCACTCATCCTGAGGGTTTGGGCTTGAGCGTTCGAGGTGGTCTCGAGTTTGACTGTGGACTCTTCATATCTCAGATAGTGAAAGACGGACAGGCGGGGAACGTCGGCCTGCTGGTAAAAGTCTGACTAGATCTTAGTGCTTGATCTGGTGTTTACTGTTAATTGTTACCGGCAAAGCGTTGTAAAAAGTAAAAAAAGAAAAAAAAAAATAATATATATATATATATAGGTTTAATATACTATATAAAAACTATCTAAATATATAAATATGAAAATGCTACAATAACCCAGCGATATCAATATAAAAAAATTTTTGGTAAATTATTATATATATGATATATATATAATATATATATATATATATATATATATGTCTATGGTAGATAAATAAATAGAAATAGATTTGCTAATCGACTTCCAATTCCAAAATAATTAATTGATATTCATATCTCCAGGGGTTATTGCAGCAATTTCATATTAACATAAACTTTGCTAGATAGATAGATAGATAGATAGATAGATAGATAGATAGATAGATAGATAGATAGATAGATAGATGGTAGGTGGGTAGGTGGGTAGATAGATAGATAGATAGATAGATAGATAGATAGATAGATAGATAGATAGATAGATAGATAGATAGATAGATGGATGGATGGATGGATGGATGGATGGATGGATGGATGGATGGATGGTCGGTCGGTCGGTCGTCGGAGAGATGGATAGGTTGTTGGATGGATGGATGGATAGGTTGTTGGATGGATGGATGGATAGGTTGTTGGATGGATGGATAGGTTGTTAGGTGGATGGATAGGTTGTTGGAGGGATGGATGGATGGATGGATGGATAGGTTGTTAGGTGGATGGATGGAGGGATCGATAGCTAGGTAGGTTGGTAGGTAGGTTGTTAGGTGGATGGATGGAGGGATAGATAGATAGGTAGGTAGGTAGGTTGTTAGGTGGATGGATGGAGGGATAGATGGAGAAATGGATTGGTGGATGGATGGATGGAGGGATAGATAGATGGATGGATGGATGGATGGATGGAGGGATATATGGATAGATAGATAGATAGATAGATAGATAGATAGATAGATAGATAGATAGATAGATAGATAGATAGATAGATAGCAGATAGAAAGAAAGAAAGAAAGAAAGAAAGAAAGAAAGAAAGAAAGAAAGAAAGAAAGATGGATGGATGGATGGATTGATTGATGGCTAGCCAGATAGACAGATGTTTTTTTCTCTCTTGTATTTATCTGCATATGTCATTGATTTAGATCAAGTTTTTAATTCTTGTGTTCAATATGATGCTGATCTTCTTCAGGTCGGCGATGAGATTGTGCGCATCAATGGCTACTCCATCTCTTCATGCATCCACGAGGAAGTCATCAGCCTCATCAAGACCAAGAGAACGGTGTCACTGAAAGTCCGCCGTACGGAAATTCACTCACACTCGACATTTCAAAACTTTCTTGGCAACTTTGTATTACCGTATTTTCTGGACTATAATCCGCACTGGATTATAAAGCGCACAGATAATCTATTTCCGAATCTTTTTTTTCACATATAAAGCGCACATTTTTTTCTGATTAATTAGCGCACACGTCATTTTTTAACATTTGTTAGCATTTTAAGTGAAAAATACGGTAATTTGAAACTTAGTCCATAATGAAGTGAGAATAGAGTATTTTTGTATTTTTCAGGCAGCAATTAATATTATTATTTGTTTTTAATTTTTTTTTTCAGATGTTGGCATGATCCCAGTCAAGAGGTGAGTGTGTGTTTTATTACATGCCAGAAATGTTTTTACCAATATTTATAATTTTCATAACCAACATTACTAATATTTTTGTTTTCATAACAAGTGTGCGTTTTATTATTGTAAACTACAGCTCATCTGATCAGCCTTTAAAGTGGCAGTTTGTGGATCAGTTTGTGTCTGAGTCGGGGGTGAGCGTTACATTATTTATGCTTGAGAAGCTTCTTTTGAATTATCTTATTACTGTGGATTGTTGCTTAATATCTGTTTTTTTTTCCAGGATAAAAAGACAAGCGTGGCTGGTTTGGCTTCAATTGGAGGGAAAGAGATCAAGGAAAAGAAGGTTTTCCTGACTGTAGTAGGCACTACCGGCATGGGAATAAGGTTATTGTTGTTATTTTATTCTTTAAAATTGTTGTTTTAAACACATTTCTAAATGTTTTTCAAGAGGTAAACAACCTTTATCAAGAATAATTTCGCAGTATTATATAGTAATCCTAAATTAATCTAGATTAATCTCTCAGTAACCTTGGAATTAATCCATATTGTTATATCTTAATCTAGATTATATAGATTATTGTCTAATCATGGCAAAAATACATATTGTGCAAATTACTTTGGTCTTGTTGAGGTTTCCATCAGAAGACTTATAAATTAATTAATAAAAAATAAATATGTACATATTTAATAGTATTAATAAATAGTTGTTACGCTTGCTGAAGACACAGATGATGGCGAGGATCCGAACTCAGGGTTTTTAATGAAAATCCAAAAGAACCAGATGAAGAATAAGAACTCAAAAAGGAATACAAACATAAACGTGAGCCAGGCCGACGTGGCTCCACTCAGGACTCATAAACAAGTTTGATCGGCAGCTCATGCTCCCTCCGCGATTCCTTAAGAATCCTTTGGTGATGAGGCACACCTGTCGCGGAGGGAGATGAGCTGCAGATGACGGATTGTCCCAATTAGTTCTCCTGGGCCGCCACCAGGGGGAGATAAACCCCAGGATCGTGACAATAGTATTAGTATGTTTTAGTATATTATTAATTAGTGTATTATTATTTTTTAGTAAATATTGTTTAATAGTACCTAATAAATAGTATTTGTACGGTAGTTTTGAATATTTGTACTGAACATAATTGTATGAAAGTTACTGCCACTAAAAACATCAAAAGGATTGAGTTGTTAAGACGGAATTGCGAGTTATACAGATTTCTCACTTTATTTTTCCAATTCTGACTTTATAACTCTCATTTAATAACTAGCAATTCTGAGGAAAAAGGTTACAACACTTTTTATTTTTTGACTTTCGGGTTTTGGGCTTCTATACATTTGCCGATTTTCTCTGTTGAATCGTTGTGTTGTGAAATCGCGCCTGCAAATGATTTTCACTCGTTTTTTCTGCCGATATGAAACACAGTGTTACGAGAATTTAGCGTGTACATCCCCAGTAAAATATCAACGTAAAAATCATCGTACCTTGTCTGTTAAAGGCCAGCTTCACAAACAGACTGTGAGAATTGATTAGCGGCAATATTGTTTAATATACATAGCACACAATACAATCATTTCATACACATATCAAGCTCAGAACCTCAATAATATTCGTAGAAAATGTTATTGTAGAATCTGAATCGTTTTTTTTACTTTGGTGGTAGCATATCAAGTGGACCCACCAAGAAACCAGGCATCTACGTGAGCAACGTCAAGCCCGGTTCCCTCTCAGCTGAAGTGGGATTACAGGTAAACGCCATTAATCCCTCAGATTTCATTTGCCTCATCAACTCATCAAACCGTTTGGGTTTTAGGTCGGCGATCAAATTGTGGAAGTCAATGGCGTAGACTTCACCAACCTCAGCCATCAAGACGTACGTATGACAGTTTTTCAATCGGTGTATTATGGAAACATATGTTATAACACGCTAATTTGCTTTTATGCTTTTTTAAAACGGTACACGGTAATTTTCTTTAATTTTGCTTTTCCAGGCGGTGCAGGTATTAAAGAGCAGCAGGAGTCTAACCATCACGGTCCTCACTGGAGCTGTAAGTCCACTTCTGTCCTGACACTTTAAATAAGATACGTTTTTTGAATTGTATTTGGAAAATTTAATGTTAGAAAAGGCTGTTTTTGTTTTACATAGTGCTGTCAAATGGTTAATTTTTTTAACCAGTTAATCGCACTTCCACAATTATCGTCAAAAATTAATCGTTATTAATCACAAATAATAATTTTTTTTTTTTTATTATTTATTATTTATTGTGAGACATTTATTAATAATAAGAATAAGTATAGATACTTGTAATATTTAATATTGATGTGTAAAATATTAATTAATGTAAACTCAATATGTATGAAAACGGCGATCACATATTCAAAAACCGGAAGTGTTAAGTCAAAGTCAAGTCAAGTCAAAGCGTTTTATTGTCATGTGTGCAGGTTGTTCTGCACAATGAAATTCTTACTTTGTCGTTCTTACATTGAATGCCAGTGGTAATAGAAAACAGAAAATAAAAAAACAAAAGTATATACATGCAATAAATAAATCAAATAAGTACAGTGCAACAAAACAGAATGTGATTATGTACATTTGTGCAAGAGGTGCAACCAAAGAGGTCAGATAAAGTGGCACGTGTTCCTTAAAGTGATGTTGTGCAGTCTGTAGCAGCAAATGTCATCACTGTGTGAGTGAGTCGCTGGACTAACTGTTCAGTGCTCTGATGGCCGAAGGAAAGAATGAGTTCCTCAGTCTGGAGGTTCTACACTCCAAACTCCTGTATCTCCTTCCTGAGGGAAGAAGTGTGAACAGTCTGTGTTGGGGGTGGGCGGGGTCTTTGAGGATGGAGGCAGCACTTCTGTGGACTCTGCGCTGATGAATGGTCTGCAGGGAGGTCCCGGTGATCCTCTCAGCTGTCTTCACCACTGTCTGCAGACGTTTGCGGTCCTTTTCAGTGGTACTGCCGTACCACACTGTGATGCAGCTGGCAAGGATGCTCTCGATGGTGCAGCTGTAGAAGTTGCTGAGGATCTTTGCAGACATGCCAAACTTCCTCAGCCTCAGAAAGTACAGCCGCTGTTGAGCTTTCTTGACCAGCTGTGTGGTGTTTAATGTCCAGGTGAGGTCCTCACTGATGTGGACCCCGAGGTACTTAAAGTGGCTGTTGAGGTCTCCTCTCCTTCCTCATGTCCACTATCATCTCCTTCGTCTTCCCTGTGTTGAGGGTGAGGTTGTTGTCTTCGCACCACGTCACCAGACTGGCCACCTCTCTCCTGTAGGCTTCTTCATCTTCCCCAGTGATCTTTCCAATCACTGCAGTGTCATCCGCAAACTTCAGGATGGTGTTGTCCTTGTGTGAGGCCACACAGTCGTGTGTGAAGAGTGTGTAAAGTATGGGGCTTAGGACACACCCCTGTGGAGTACCGGTGTTAAGTACGGTGACTTTTGACTTCCTGTTCCCCATCCGTACAGACTGAGGTCTGCCTGTCAAAAAGTCCAGAATCCAGTTACAGAGTGACACGGACAGACCGAGTGTAGCCAGTTTGTGTGTGAGGTTGCGTGGGATGACTGTGTTAAAGGCAGAACTGTAGTCGATGAAGAGTATTCTGACGTACGAGTTCTTCTTCTCCAGGTGAGACAGGGAGATGTGTAGGGCAGCAGCGATGGCGTCTGAGGTGGAACGGTTCGGCCGGTACGCGTACTGCCAGGGATCCAGTGTGTCTGGCATGCTGTTCTGAATGTGTTATTAGTGGTGTTAATAAAAATTGACGCGATTAAACATATTGAATTATTTGCACAAGTTAACGCGTTAACATTGACAGCCCTAGTTTTAAGATCTTAATATTTATGTGATTTTCATATTTATGTCAATATTTTTTCTAATTTTAGACGCTTGAAAATTAGCTATTATGCTAATAATAGGGGGGCTCATTAACTATTATGAATAGCTCCGCTTACAAAGATTAAGGACACAATAGACTCCGCAATCCTCCCATAGCTCACTAGTTCAGACTTTATGAATTCTTTCCATGAGAATTTTAGTACGTAATATCAGAATGAAGATTACATCTCTATTTACTAGCCCAGATTTAGATACACAAAAATATAATCCATCGGTTATCATGCTTAATACATTTGCTCAGATAGGCCATGATGAGCTCACTAAGATTATAACGAGGACTAAAACGACTTCCTGTTTACTCGACCCAATACAGACCAAAAACAAAAAGGTGGTTTCAGGTAAATTTTGTGTGTTCTAAGGAACAGAATGATACACTTTTCAAATTTCAATCAGGTTTTAGACCGAACCATAGTACAGAAACTTTGGCGCAATTCAAATAAAGAACACCGGAGTAAAAAACAATCAAATTGCTCTGTCTACTACACAGAGAAAAACATGACTTTTCTAACTTTACGTCAAACAAAAACCAAGCTCAGTCAGCTTTACTCTTTGCTCTTCTAGGGCAAAGGCTCTTGGGAACCAGTGAGCAGCGGAGCATTATGGGAGTTGTAGTTCCGGTCTCAAAATAGATCATTATTATTGTTTTTAAATAAAACGTCATTTAAGTAAATTGGGTCACAAGTTTTTTTTTAAGAGAAAATTAACGTTTTTTAGCCAGATCTGAAAAATTATGGCGGTGTCTAATTCCCATTAATACGGTATTTTAGGAGAAGTATTGAGCCAGAAATTTAAGGTTAGTATTTTTTTTTTTATTTTGAGTTTATTATTTAAATAGTTTAATTTTTAAATGTATTTTTTGAGTTTTTATATTTAAATTATTTTTATTTTTTTGTGTCAGGGGGGTGCTTATATTTGCATAAGTACGCTATGTTTAGTACGGTTAAGCCCTGTGTAGAATGAACCGTGTTTATTGCACACTTTTAATGTCTGTTCTGTTTTAGTCTTCCATATTCACGCGAACTATATGTTGATTTCAGGGAAGCGAGTTGTTTATGACAGACGAGGAGAAGCTGGCGGTGGAGGCTCGGCGTGAGCTGGACAGACAGGAGCTGATGCATCAGAAGAGGATTGCGCTGGAGGCCAACAAACTGATCAAAGAGCAGCAAGAAAAGGAACAAATGTCAGTATGACGATATTACACGGCTAAACCTCCAGAAACCCGAGCTCTGAAATGACATTCTTTTTCAAATTTGCTTTGCTAGTTTTGGTTTTAAGAGCTCAAGTTTTCAAGCTTCAGGTTTATTTATTGAGCGCTTTTCTCAGTTCGAGACCAACGCAAAGTAGCTATGCGAATTAGGGAATCAATTTTAAAAAGAAAAACGTCCATTATTTACAGTATCTGTGTTCAAAAATATGTGGAGAAAAGAGTCAATTGAAAGAAGGGAAAAAGAAGTGTAAAAATGAAATCGATTTTTTACACGATTTAGTGTTGCAGGTAATACATACGTAACTACTAAATATTTATTCATTTTCATCGATCTTTCATGTTCTAACACAAGGGACACGTCTCTCCTAAAGATTGCGCTCATAAATTTCCGTAAATAATACATTTTGAATACTTGCGTATCGCACAGCAGCCGACAGAACTTTCGTCCTGTTTTCCGCCATTTTTGCTAAAACTGCAAAATGCGTTTTGATGATCAGACCCATCTAGAAGGTGCTCTAAGACCACGACAAAAATGGTCTATCAGTTTAGCACGTCAGGGGTTAACACAGCAGGTGGGAAAAGTACACAGACGAGGACATCAGGACTCAGGAGGTTCGGGAATTTGACTAAGACACTCAAGTCAGGCTCAGAGATGCTGAGATTGGCTCCCCGTGACCCAGAAATGGAAAAAGCAGTGGAAAATAGATAGCTAATATTATATAATAGATATATAATTATATAATAGCTATAATAGATTCCTAATGTTTTAGGAGGAAAATGGAGATATCCCAGAAGACTGTGGAGGAAGAAGCACGCTTTCGCAAAGAGATGGAGCGGTAAAGCAACAAATGTGTTTTTTAAATTATTTATTGCCATATTTACACTAATATAAGCACCCCTCTGATTTTTTACGCATAAAAACTTTTTTTTACATTTTTTTTTATGGCTACATTAATTTACTCTTTAAAATTATATTTTTTCCTTTATTTGACAAACCTAACTTTGGACTCATATCACTTCAATGTCATTTGACTTAAATTATTATTTTTCTTTTTTAAGAATTGAGGCAATTGAGAAGAAAAACCACAAAGACTGGGAGGAAGATTGGGGCTCCAAGCAAAAATCCAAAACCCCTTCACCTCCATCTTCACCCTCACGCTCTTCTTCTCCTCCACCACACTCTTCAACGCACCACACTCACCCACCCAAGCCCAAATCCTCAAGTAAGTCTGGTAAAACATCAGCTGCCTGTCTTCTGGTTAGACCTAAGACAGGGATGCACTGGCTTCAGTTCACCAAGAAGTGGTTTAGATTGATTGATGAAGTCTTACATAACTGAGTCAACATGAAAATAACTTTTTATTTCATTATTATTAAACAGTCATTATATATTAGTCAACATGAGACGGGACACAAAAATCCTTTTGAGACAAACTGATCAATTTGCAAGTAAGTGAATAAACTAGGGCTGTCAAAGTTAACGCGTTAACACGTGCAATTAATTTAAAATGGTAATTTGTTTACTGTGTTTTGTTAATTATTTTTAACGCATTGATGCTGTTACAACAAGTCAGACATTCTAAGCTTTATGTAGATGTATGTTTCATGTTAGAGTGATAAGTTGATATTTATGAAGTCACAGTTTGTTTACAGCTGACAAAGAGAAGGCAAAATACGCTTTAGTTTTATTATTGTTGTTATTATTTTACAAAAAACACAACGTCCTGTTTTCATTAAGAGTGTAACTTAATAGGTACTTCAAGCTTTTAATTGATGTAAAACACATATTTAAGACCAATATGTACTTTTTTGTGTTTTTTATCTTGAAAAAGTTTGACTCGATCTCGGAATGTTTAAAAACAAAGACAATATATTGCAAATTGTACAAACATTATACTAAATTATATTACAGTATTTAAACGAGTGTTTAAGTTTACATTAATCAACATATTACACCTTAATATCCAATATGACAAACTTCAGTCATTTAATTGTGATTAATTGTGATTAATCGCAATTAATTTGGTCATGGAAATGCGATTAATTAGATCAAAACAACTAATCGTTTGACAGCACTAGTCTAGATTAGTTTTAGTTTTTTTAGTTTTAGTCTTACAATGAGTTTCCTAGAATAAACACAAGATACTCAGAGATCCAGTGCGTCCCTCGTCATAGAATCAAGCCAAACCTTTTCCTTTGTGTGATTAGATGCATTTAATTAAATACATCTACTGTCTTTGAGTGGTCTCTCTCTTTTTTTTTTCTCTCTGTCCTCATCTGTCACTTCCTGACTTCATCAGCCACGGATGCCCTTGTACACACAAGTGAAGACGAGTGTAAAGGAGTGAGTAAATCCTGCAAACACCAACCATTAAATCCTGCCATCTTTGCTTTTTCCTGCCTTTCTTCAAAAATTCCATTTTTCTTTTCGCTCGTTTTGTGTGACTAGATCTTTTCATAGTGGATTTGGTTTTGGAGTGGATTTTGGATTTGTTCGGAGTTTTATTCTTGAGATGTGATTGTAATGCCTTTATTGGTTTCGTAGCCTTCGGTTGGTTTTACCGTTATGAAGGGAAGTTGCCTACGCTGAAAAAGGTACATGACGTTCTTGGAGCTTTTTATTCGTTTGTTGTCCGCTGGTCATGTTGTTCATAGTGACCGTAAAATTGGTGAAAAGTTCACCAGGTCTTTACAAGTCCAATGGGTGTTTTTAGAAAGGGAAGGAGACCAAAAAAGGGAAGAAGATGTCCAAAACGGATACTCTGACGGCAGAGAAAAAAAACAAGAAAGAGATGGAGTTTGAGCTGAAGCTCGCCAAGGAGAAAGAAGAGATTCTTGAGAAAGAGAAGCAGATGAAAATCAGCAGACTTTTGCAAGAGGTACGAAGGGATTGGCTTTGGAGGTTTTACATGACCACGTGTGCAGAACTGGTCTTTTACACACACAACCAGGTCTCGGAAACCGAGAGAGAAGACTTGGAAGAGTCTGAGAAGGTCCAGCATTGGGTGGAGAGGCTCTGCCAAACCAGATTAGAGCAGATCTCCTCGGTGGAGAACGAATCTCCAGAGGTACTCGATTACACCAGAAGAAGTCAAAGCGTGTAAGAGTGGTGTGATTGGTTGGTACGTGGCTCTGAGTCATCAGTGTGTCACCAGATGTCTCCAGCACGTTCTCCATCATCCACCGGTCCAACCAGACGGAGGTTCCCCGGAGGCTTGACGTTGGCCACCACGGACCTTGACGATATCAACTTGGATGGTGTGGACCAGAGTCTAAGACATCCGTTAAAGCGGCTAGCTCCGACTCCTCCTACTTCCATCCAGACTCCACCCCCACTGCCTCTTCCTCCACCCTCGCCCCACCATCACCACATCTCCAGCCACCAGGCGTCGTCTCCAAAAACAAGACACAAAATGCAACCCGTCCCCAGACCTTCCTCGCCCTCCTCGAGGGTAGCCCCTCCCCCAATGGGCGTGTTAGCACATCCAGAGGCCCCACCCGTTTTTTCTAGAGTGCAGAACTCCTCTCATCCACCCATCCCCAGACCTTCCTCCCCCGCCTCAAGGGTAGCCCCTCCCACAATGGGCGTGTTAGCACCCCCAGAGGCCCAACCCATTTTTTCTAGAGTGCCTCCGCCTCCTGCCCCTCCCCCTCCTCCACTACCTCCTCCTCACCATCCACGATCTCTGAGCTTATCTGAACAGGGGAACAGGTTTAGTGAGAACCATTACAGAGGGAGGGGCTTCACTCCCACCACACCCAGTGACCTCTCAACCCAACCCAGTTCCAAGGCTGATCAGGAGCTGATGGTTAGCTGAGTTTGTGTGTGTGTGTGTGTGTGTGTGTGTGTGTGTGTGTGTGTGTGTGTGTTTGCAAACAGCATGATTTTGTCGCATGCTCTACTTTCATCTTTAGAACTTTACACCAGCCAGTCCCTCCCGTTTTTTGTGAACAGTATAAATAACATCAGTGCTAGTTATAATAGTAAACAATATAAAAAACAACTAATAGTCGTCATAATAATAAACAACATACATGATATTTGTTCCAGTAATACGATTAAACAATGCAAGTGATAATAGTGCTAGTATTAATAATGAGCAGTATAAGTAATACTAGTGCTAGTAATACTGATCAACAATATACATTTTAATAGTACATGTAATAGTGATAAACAATATACATAATAAGAGTGCTAATAATGATAATGAACAGTAATAATAATAACAGTGCTAGTAATGATAATAAAAATAAAAAACAACTACTAGTCATAATAATGCAAGTAAAAAGATTATACAATGCAAGTAATAATAGTGCTAGTAGTAGTAGTATAATAAACAATAGAAATAATACTAGAGCTAGTAATTTTTGTAAACTTCTGTAAATAAAAGTAATAAAAGTGCTAGTTGTTATAATAATAATAATAATAATAATAATAATAATAATAGTGCAAGTAATAACATCGAACAGTATACACAATGCTGTAGTGCTAGTAATAGTGATAAACACTATAAATATTAATAGTACTAGTAATACTAATAAACTATATACATTTTTTGTTTTTTAACAATAACAATGTTTAACAATTTAACCTATATCTTTTAGTGTTTTAGAAGTTTGTACAATAAACAACAAAGATTGTCATTTTTGTCACATATGTGCGTCTAACATACAGTAAATGTGATATATAACATACAAATATTTTGCTGCATATTTCTGGAAAGAGTACATGAATAAATGGATATCTAGAAGGGACTGACCAGAGTTTTGGAATATCATGATATGACTCTCAAATATAAGCCGCCAAAATGATTCACATAAACATTTTGAGAACTTGATCTAGAAGAAAAGTCTTACAGATCGGTGTTCTCACAGTTGGCGTTTGGAGTTTTGCTTGGTTACTTAACTTGCTTGTTTGCTGTAACTGTGACTTTGGTTGAGACGCATGGAAACTAGTTAGTGAGCGCTAGTTACTGAACAGAGTGATGTCATTGGGCAGGTTATGAGAAACACGTCACATGGTCGGATTTCCACCTCTAACAATCCACTGGTGAGTCTTCAACTCAACGTTTACATGACGTGCTACTTTTAGATTGTGTGTTTTTGAAGCTCTAATGTGTTTTGTGAAGGAAATGATACGGTGATGTTTGTTGTATTAATTGGTTAGTTGGGTTTGGAAGGCGTATCACTTGATAGGAAAAGCAGGTCTTGCTTGACCTTTGTGTGACCTTTCTAAAGAATGTAAGTAATAATAGTGCTAGTAGTAGTATAATAAACAATATAAATAATAATAGATCTAGTAATAATAATAAACAATGTCATTAATGCTAATAACAAGAGTGCTAGTATTAATAATGAACAGTATAAATTATACTAGTGCTAATAATAGTGATAAACTGTATAGACAAATAGGAAAAGCAGGTCTTGACCTTTGTGTGACCTTTCTTAACAATCCAAGTAATAATAGTGCTAGTAGTAGTAGTATAATAAACAACATAAATAATAATAGAGCTAGTAATAATAATAAACAATATAAATAAGAATAGATCTAGTAATAATAATAATAATGTAATAAATAATAATTATATTAAAAATAATAATAGTGCTAGTAATAATAATGAACAGTATAACTAATGCTAGTGCTGTGATAAACTGTATAGACCTGCCAGATAGGAAAAGCAGGTCTTGCTTGACCTTTATGTGACCTTTCCAAACAATGCAAGTAATCATAGTGCTAGTAGTAGTATAATAAATAATATAAATAACAATAGAGCTAGTAATATTAATAAACAACATAAATAATAATAGATCTAGTAATAACAATGAACAATACAATTAATAATAATAATACTTGTAGTAATAAGAATAATAATGAACAGTATAAATAATACTAGTGCTAGTAATAGTGATAAACTAGATAGGAAAAACCAGATAGGAAAAGCAGGTCTTGCTTGACCTTTCCCAAGAATGTAAGTAATAATAGTAGTAGTATAATAAACAATATAAATAAAAATACAGCTAGTAATAATAATAAAAATAATAAATTATAGATCTACAGTAGTAATAACAATAAACAATGCATTTAATAATTATAATAATAATAATAATAATAATAATAATAATAATAATAATTGTACTAGTAATAATAATGAAGGGTATAAATAATACTAGTGCTAGTAATAGTGATAAA
This sequence comes from Paedocypris micromegethes, assembly GCA_028031935.1. Classification (NCBI taxonomy): domain Eukaryota; kingdom Metazoa; phylum Chordata; class Actinopteri; order Cypriniformes; genus Paedocypris; species Paedocypris micromegethes. The sequence continues at coordinate 5,002,463 of CM051507.1, forward strand.
CTGTATAGACCTGCCAGATAGGAAAAGCAGGTCGTGCTTGACCTCTGTGTGACCTTTCCTGCTGTGCCGTGTATAGCAAATATTCCCAAGCCCCCCAAACCAGAGAAGACCCATCAGCCCGGTCCAATCCAAACCCGCCATGTTCCGCTCTCAGACGCCTCACAGGTCCACGCTGCACTCACAGACCATGGTAAGACTGGCAGTGCTGGCGTGGGAGGAACACGTTTCTTCACCATTTAAAGACGCTTGGTCTTTTTTGTTTTTTTTTTTTAACATTTTTTATATTGCCACTTGTAGTGTGAGAGAGATGGAGAGAGAGAGACTATAAATACATATGTACACACCCACAAACACATTACATATACACACCTCATAGATGCTATGTTTCTTGAATGCATCTTTTAAACTTTATACACAATTAAAAATATTAAATGTCTATGTATACACACACACACACACACACACACACACACACAAGAAACATCTCGTAGATGCTATGTTTCTTGCATAAATAAAAAAATATGTGATATACACAGTAATACGAATAAATGATATACGGTACACGATAATAAATATAATATGTGTATGCAGTTTATGTGTGTAATATATTGCATTGCATTTTTGTAACAATTTTAACAAATTGACTTCCTGCTTCCCCTGGAAATTGAACACGATATCTAGTGTCGAAACACCAGGGCTTTACAGTCTGAGCTGCTGGGAAAGAAAAAAATACTACAGGAAATGTGATGTTCAGGTGTTCTATAGAATGCCTGGTGTTTTTAGGGAAAGTGTGAAATGTCCAGTTTGTAAAGATCTTCGACAATTAAAATAAATGCAATGTTTCTGTTCAGTTTAGGGCGAAGGAGTTACTCCTGTAAGAACGTAATTAGGATGATAGTCACATCATATTTATACCTTTTGAACTAGTGAGAACAATGACAATTAACGAATTTGAAGAAACGCAAAATTAGCCGTTATGAACACGAAACAGCTAGAATTCTATTTCAAGAATTTTAAATCTCGCTTCAGAACGATAGCTTAAAATTAATTTAGTTTAACTATCCTTTTATGTTAGTTTCAGAGGCAAATCAATAATGTTACTTTTACTATTATTACTAGTATTATTAAGTATTTTTGTTTTTATTTTTAAACTTTTAACACGGGTCAATTTGACTCGAACATAATCTTTGTAACAAACATGGCGTTGTGTTACAAATATGTGAACTCAATCAATATTGTTTTTATATGGTGATTACACCAAATAGTTTAAAGGTGGAAAAAAGAAACTTAAAAAAATTTTTTTTTATATTTTTAAAACTGGTTAATTTGGACTCGGACATAATAGGAGGGTATTATGTTGAGGTAAAATTAACCAGTTTTAAAAGTTAAATTTAAAGTAAAAAAATTAAAAAGTAAAATACTTTCAAGTATCAATTAACCCGTTTAAAAAAATTAATGAAATTAACCCGTTGTCAAATCAACCCATTTCAAAAGATCCTTAAGAATTATTATAATTATATAACTGTACATGAATTTCTATGTTATGTGCGTAAATACATAACAATAGTGTTTGTGTATGTCGTGGCATTCTAGCAATTGGTCTGTTTGACTCGTGCCAGCCTGAAGCTATTTTTATTGGCTAATGGAGCGTTTTCTCATGTCAAGTCTTTTTTTTTTCATTTATGTTGGCACACCTACAGGGTTAGAGGCAAGTGTTCAGTCAGTGGTGTCGTTGTTGTGAGGCGTCTCGGAGAATTAGTCATGATTGTGTGTTTCAGCCTCCAGAGATGCTCAAGCGGATGGTCACGTACAACACGTCCTTTAAATCCACCAAGAAACAAGTAACACTCCTCCGCATCCTTTTGCCTCGACTCTGTCACCCTTTATTTCCTTCCATTCACTGTTTTTTTTTTTCGTCATTTGTCTTTAACCCTTTAATGCTTTTTGCTCACTGGTGATACTCTTTGTGTATTGTCAGATTACGGGGCCTTAAATTAAAAATCTGTTTAAAAAAACTTGATCAATTCATACATACACTTGTAATATATAATTTGATCACCAGGTGGCAGCAATTAACTGCTTTATTGCTTTTCCCAGCAGTGGCCACTAGGGGAGCGACTCCACATTTTGAAAAAGTGATTTTTTCAGATTTTTATAAAAAAACTAGTTTTTGCGGTCTACGGGGAAAACAGTAACATTTTTGCTGAAGGGTTGTCTTGTGGGTTGCTTGAATGTGACGTGGTACATTTTTGTGATTTAAATTTTAAACCTTTCTATTATTACACATTGTATCTTCTGGTGATATGTTTAAAATTATAATACATTTTTAATTTTTATTTATTTATTTATTTTTTTTTTTTTTATACTTTTATTAGAAATGTTACGTTGAATCGAAAAATAAATGTTTTGTTTGCCGTCTGTAAGCCAGCAGTAAAGGAGTGTTGGATTTATCGTGTAAAACAGAGCGAAGGATAATGGCTCTGTCTGAATAGCTTTCAAAGAGTGTCTGTGTTTTTCTTTTTCTTTTGTTAAGCATTAAATATTTTCTAACGCGATAATTCTCTAATTTCCAGGAGTTTCACAAATACGAGGAAGATTTCGATCCCTACTCGATGGTACAACTCATTCGATTCTCATTTTTACCAATTGCATAACATTTTGAATTTGTCGATTTGTTTATTCGTTTATTCGTGATCTGAATGTCATTTTCGACAGTTTGGGGCGGAACAGATTGCTGGCAAGGACGTGAGACTTTTGAGAATTAAGAAGGTAACTTAACATATTAATGATATGGAATTATTTAATGAGAATAATGTATCAATTTTAAATGTATTAACCCTTCAGGAGGGTAAACTAGACCTGGCTATAGAGGGTGGCATCGACTCGCCTCTGGGAAAGATTGTGGTCTCGTCCATCTACGAGGGCGGTGCTGCAGATAAACATGGTGAGAACCCCGCCCACAAGGGGGAGGGGCTATATCATTGTCAATAATTATTGTTTTTAATATCACTACTACTACTTAACTTTGTAACTTTAATTTGTATTATTATTATTATCATTACTATTATCATTGTTATTATCATTGTTGTGGTTGTTTTGTAATGTTATTATTGTTATTAATAATAATAGTAATAATAACAATAATAATAATATTGTTCTGATAACACATTGATGAGTTGTGTGCCTGGTTTGGCCCGAGATAAGCGGATGGATGGATGAGGCTGTGTATGTGTTTCTGCCACAGGTGGAGTTGTAGCAGGTGATGAAATTTTGGCCATAAATGGAAAGATCTTATTGGACGTGACTCTTGCTGAAGCTCAGAGCTCAGTGTCTCAGGCCTGGAACAGTGGAGGGGTAGGAGCACCATCACTCATTATTATTGATGTTATTGTTATCACTCTTATTATTACTACTACTACTACTAAATTCAAGTTTTAATTTATATACACATGATCTTCGGATGGGGGAGTGCCTGGGAGAAAGAGATAAAAAAATTAAAGATAAAAATACAATAAAATACAAAACAAATAGATAAGGATACAAATATGAAAAATAATTCGTATTTAATTACAATAAAATTTGCTAAATTTAAAAAGTGACTACTTAAAATTGGTATTATTATTATTATTATAAGTGTTATTATTATTATTATTATTATCATCATTGTTTTTGTTATCAATGTTGTTTTTTTAGTGTTGTTGTCATATTTTAATATTAATATTATATATGAATTGGTAATTATTATGATTATTATGAATTATGATGTAATAGTTATGACTTGCAAAAACATTATAATAATGAAACTAATCTGAATAGTGTAACACGCGTAACAAATATGTTTCTTCATGTTGGGGAAAAAAATGGATGATTGTGTTTTGTGTTCTGATGGTTTTCAACCAATATAATGTTTTTAGGCTGATTTAGATTTTTTTCGATGTCATCAATATTTGAGAAAATTTTGTCATCAACATCAATAATCGAGAAGAATGAGATTTCTGACAATCCTCAGTCGAGATTAGCAGAGGAACGTAAACCGTGGCTCTTTTGTCTTTGTGTGTGTGTGTGTGTGTGT
>CM051507.1:5011927-5030814 GCA_028031935.1 Paedocypris micromegethes
AAAAAAAAAAAAAAAAAAAAAGGAAAAATAAATAACTAGCACTTTTGGGAACAGAATAAATTATTTTTTATATTTTCTTATTTATATGGTAAATGAGCCGTTCTATTCTAAATAAAATAACTCTTTTTATTTACTCTAAGATATAATTTATAATAAGATATAGACTGTGAATTTATTACATCTTCTGCAAGCAAATATTTTTATGTAAACAACAGATTGTTGTAATGAAAGTTGAACTCGGTTTTCAACGATTATTAGTTCTGAATTTCGATTATTTTTCGATTAATCGAGCCTTATTTCAACTCATCAGAAAATACTCGGACAGCCAAAAATACTGTTTTTCTCTCTGCATTTGCTGTGTTTCACGAATCCTTTCTTATAGTAATGTTTTTTTTTGTTGTGTAGCAGTGCAGTTTTCCCTCGGTATTTACTCTGTTCTTTATGGTGGACTTGGATATTGATATGCCTGTCACATCGGCACAACGGTTGGTGTTTACTTGCTGTTGTGAAGAGGCTTTCTTTTCACTATGGGAAGAGATCTGCCATCATTAGACATATAGAAAAGCAGGCAGATGAATAGAGACACATGTATATATAGACACACACACACACACACACACACACACACACACACACACACAGAGAGAGACGTGAAATAGACAAAGTAGGAAATTGACAGATGGAGACAAGGACAGAAGGACAGACAGTTGGAGGATGGACGGACAGACAGATGCATAGACAGACAAACAGACAGAGAGATAGAAAAAAATGCTGACAGACAGGCAGATGGGGGACAGACAGAAAGAGAGACAGGCAGACAGACAGACAGACAGACTGAGGAGATATAGTGTATATAGATAGATAGATAGATGGATGGATGGATGGATGGATGGATGGATGGATGGATGGATGAATGGATGGATGGATGGATGAAATGTTTTTTGATGGTTTTTTGATGGAATAAAATGTATTTTAAGAAGCTTCCCAATGGAAACCTCACAGATGTAGTAAGAGTTTCCTGTCTCAAGTACTACTTATGAAATTTTTGTGCAGAAAATCTCTTGTGGCTATAATTAGAGATGAATTTCGATTAATTTAAACCTAGATAACTCTGAGATTTGATGTTTTTAACCTCCGTACCACAGGCTGGGGAAGTCAGAGCTCCAAGGTGCACATCCATCACAGCACCTGGCTGCACTTTCCCGGACACAACCTCCGCTGGATTCTCACCTTCATCCTGCTCTTCGTCATCGTGTGTGAAATAGCTGAAGGCGCAGTGTCTGATGGGTAAGAAAAACTCTCTGTCACATACTGAATCAGAATCAATGACTGAAACACAGAGACTTGCTTTTTTTTCCCTCCCGAGTATTGATTTTGAAGCTTCTTTCACACTCGCCTTTATTAGTATGTGCAAGATGCGTCTCGAAAAGGTTTTAAACAAATCTTGAGTTTATTTGTGATAAGCTACAGTATTCAATCACTCATGTGGCCAATGAGTGACGATGATAATATCATGTGACTGCAGCAGAGGTGTAAAGAGCGCCTGAAATCCATACTTGAGTAAAAGTACAAATATCTTACTCTTTTGCAAGTAACAGTTACTCCTTTACAAGTCACTAGTCGCCAATTCTAAAGAGACTTGAGTAAAAGTCGTAAAGTATCCCATTTTAAAAGATGTAATTTTTCTAATCTAATAGTGGAGTAAAGAGTACAGATACTCAATCACAAATGTAGTAAAGTAGAATTTGCTCGCAATTTTGATACAGAATAAAAAAATACTTCCATTTCACCTCGTTTAGTTTTTTATATTTTTCGCTTGCAATTACGTTTGTTATTTTATTTTTCACTCGCAATCTTCACGTTTTTGTTTGAAACGTTTTTGTTTCGTTTGGATTTTCTGGCCCACGTTTGACATTTCAAAAAAGGTTTCAAACGAAAGTGTGCATTTTCGTTCGTTTCTTAGAAATTTACATATTGACACAAATTTTTGGCACTAATGGGATTCCATATAATTTGCATAAAATGTGCCAGACGAACAAAAAAACATTTGTTACACTACACAATTATTGTTCTATCAAAACCCAACATGTTTCCTATGAATAATTGTCAAAAAAAGGTCAAAATTATCAAAAATCAGGGTCATGAGGTCCAGTCCAGTTGGACCAAAATGGCATAATCAACGAAACTTAAAACGCCTCCTTCCACATATTGCACCATGTTTGTCTGTTTAAGTAATTGTTCCCATTTCTATTTCTTTTTCAGGTTTAATCAGTCGATTCACTTGCACCTTTATATGCCACCTTGCTTAGCTTTCATGGCCGGCATCACGTCCATCATCTACTACCACAACATAGAAACCTCCAATTTTCCAAAACTACTCTGCAGTAAGTTAAGGCTAAAATTCCCTTGTTTTTTTTATTAATGATGCTTTAATAAAAAAGTTAATAAAAAAGTTACTGTCAGGGTTTTTCAGTGGACACTAAGGGCAGTTTCAAAATTTGATTGCATTTAACCATCCAGTGAAGTTACACACATAGTTACTCTATTACTCCACCAAATACTCTATTTTAGAAAACGTTTTAGATTTACAATTTAGAAAACATTTGGGCCTACATTTGCAAATCAGTAAAAATTGTTAATTAGATGGTTATCGTGGTAATATATAACATTTAATAGATCATTATTATGAAATGTAATATAAATAAAATAAAGAGACGGGCATGAAGCATTGAGAGGGATTAAAATCTGATACATATATTTTTTAATAATAGTAAAAATATTAAATATTTTATTATATAAATGTATTATTTAAAAATTATTTAAATAAACAATGAAACAAAATATTCATTTTCAAGTTCAAGTTCAAATTTACTTATATAACGCTTTTCTTAGTTTGAGACTAACGCAGTCGCTATGTGAATTAGGGAAAACATTTCTTTAAAAAAGAAAAATGTCCATTATTTATCTGTGTTCAAAAATTAGGGAAAAATAGTAAAAAGAAAAATGTCCTTTTTAAATTTGACTAATTTCAAAAGAATAAAGCAAAAACCCAAGAGGAGCAACTGGTGAAGATGTCCATATCAGGCACAACGGATGATTGAGATCAAGTAAAGTCACTACCTGATCCCGGGAAGAGTGGACTTTGGCTGGACCGTTTAGTACTGATAAGCCTTCCAGACCTTGATAAGAGCAGACAAGGCAATAAAACAAGTAAAAACACACTTAAACATTTTGCACAGATCATTGAATTAAAAAGATTGAAATCAAGTTAACCAAGAGAGTGAGACATTAGACCCATTAAACTCTTCACACAAGCACGGCCATTCTGGAATTTTAACGATTTAAAAAAGCATTACTTTTTGGCTTATTGACGTGTGTGAAGAATTAAAAAAACCGTTTTAGATGTCTGGAATAATTGTTACCGTCAATCTAGACATGTCTTTTAAAATGTAGAATAAAGTCTAAAGTGAGAATAATGCCCGTAAGTGCCAAGCTAAACAAAAAAATAAAATAAAATGTAATATGAAAACGTTATATGTAATTGTATTTAATGGCTGCATTGTTTTGCAGATCTGCTGATTTACTGGGTTCTGGCGTTCGTCTCTAAAACAATCAAGTTCGCCAAATACGTAGATCACGACATCGGACTGAGGCAGCTGCGTTTCGCCATCACCGGCTTGCTGACGGTTTTGTACGGGTCACTGTTGGCAGTGGAGATCAACGTCATCCTGAGGAGGGTAAGCTGCTATTCTCCTGTTATTTCACATTTAAGATAATCGCACATCTTATTTCATTAGTTTTACTAGTTTCTCCCAAAAAAGAATCTGAGGGCGGACTCACACTAGTTACTCGGATCAGCTTCTAATCACATTCTCAGTCTCACCAGCCAATCAGAGTAAGGGCCGCCCCCACGTGAAGCTAGGTGAAAAAAAGTTTTAAACAAAAACGTGAAAATTTCATGAAACTGCCCCATTACGTCATGTCCTGGCCACCTCGGGAAGCTATATCTATCTTTGAATGTACATTTTAGCAATGTTAATTAGACAGTCATACTAACATAAAATGAAGAATTTAAAAGAAGAAGGTTTAATGAAGTTTAAACATTTTCAACGAATGTTCACAAAATGTACAATTTGCATGACAGTAGATATTTCCTGCTCAGTGACTTTAGCCTAGTTAGACTTTTATCTAGAAAATCACGTGTCTAAATGCAGATGAACAGGCTGAGTGTGCGATTTCGGAATCACGATTTAAAACACCAATTCGTTCCACAAGTGATAAGATTTTGGTCGTGCAAGATTTCGACGCTATGTTCATACTAAACTTTAATTAACTTAAGGCCTATTATTATTATTATGGAGAACGTATTCCCCAACCTTTTGTTGTCACGGAACGGTGGATGTTTGATTATTTTATCGCGGCCTGGGGGAGGGTAATTTTTCAGATTTTAGTATTTAAATTGAATTAAATTGAATTAAATTAAATTGAAACATGCTTTCAAAAAAAAAAAAAAAAACTGTTCTACCAAAAGAACCATTTAAAGTGATTAAACATTTAACTCATTGGAACCAATGAAGACAGCCGTGTTAGGGTATTTGAAGTTATTTGAAGTTTATATCAAAAATGAAAAAAAAAAAATCTATATTTGGAAAAACATGAACATGGACCTTAAAAGTGCGTGAAAAGTGCTTGAATAATATCTTATAGAAAGTGTAGCCCTGATGGTAGATATTAATAAGCTTTTTTGAATTTTGTAGTCCAGTAATTAGCCGATAGCAATATTATGACAGTTTTTATTTTTATTAAAAATAAACTTAGTAAAAAAAAAAAGTGAAACATATTATTTTTTCAAGAAAGATTTTTTAATTTGGATTCTTCGTTTATTGTCAGCGCTACATGTGTTTCGCACAAGCCACGGAGGTGAAGCCTCCCGAGGATCTACAGGACTTGGGGGTTCGTTTCCTGCAGCCGTTCGTCAACTTGCTTTCCAAAAGCACGTACTGGTGGATGAACCAATTCATCACTTCGGCTCATCGACGGCCCATTGATCTGAAAGTCATCGGCCGGCTGCCCATCGCCATGAGAGCTGTCACCAACTACAACAAGCTGCGCAAAGCCTTCGAAGCACAGAAGGTAAAGTCATCCTCTTACTGACTGAACTCTAGGCACGTTAATATTCATGATGTTTCATTTGCAGAGGTGTAAAGTACTTGAGTACATGTACTTTGTTACTTTACTTGAGTATGTTTTTGGCTACTTCGTACTTGTGCTGAGTATCAAAATATAAGCAACTTTTACTCTCTACTCCACTGCATTTGTGATTGAGTAACTGTACTTTTCACTCCACTAGATTTGAATGGACACTTATCGTTACTTGTTACATTTTGATGCGACAAACGTAAACGATATTTATCGCGGTTAATTTCTTAAGCGAATGAGGCGATTTCGCCATCCGTAGTCTGCTGAAGGTAATTTATTGGTAATTTATTGTTAATTTAACTATTTAATGTTAATTTCACTGAGAGTCAAATCAAAGGCTGCTCAGAATTGAGTTTGAGTCAGCACATGTTTGAGTTTGATTGACACTGGCTTTTTGTTCTTTATTTTGTTTTACCCTTTTTGAAACATGTAGGTGTTAAACTTCGTTTCTGTGTTAGAAAATAAAACCTAATGCATAAAGTTTTTTTCACATTTCTTTGTTGTTGTTTTTTGCCTAAATTCAGTATGAGTAAAATACTCAAGTTGTTTTAAAATTTGATACTTTGATACTGTGACTCAAACCTTTTTTATATTGTTGACTTTTTACTTGTATTGGAGTAACTTATATAGTACGTATCCGTACTTTTACTTAACTATGGTTGTCTGGTACTTCTTACACCTCTGTTCGTCTGTTTACAACATTTGTTTTGATTTAATTTTTTTTTTTTGGATTATTAGTTATTCGTCGAATTTCTGGCATTAACCACTGTGAGCAACAATCTTCCTTTTGTGCTGAGGACTGGTTTTAATTTGTCACGCCTCGTCATTGATTTTCTGTCCACTTGTTTTGCTAGTCATTTAATTGTTTATTGGGAATGTCTAACGCTGTGTCTGGGGGCTATAGGTGCCTAAGCCAATCTCAAGTGAGACAGATCTGTAAACATACTAAGAAGTAACAGTAATACAAGATTATTCTACCTTTTTTTGTAACACAATTGTCAACAGCTTCAAATTTAATTAAGTGTCCTTTGAGAAATAGAGAAACTTTTAAACTTCAGAGAAATGGCTGTATAAATTCTTCAGAAAATGTACGTCATCAGAACAATGTCTAAACCCAATTTAAACCTATAAAAATAAAATGTATATACTGTATTTATGCGAATATACTGTAAGCAATACTTTTTTTCAAAAATTGCGACGCTCAAAAATGTGGGGATTGCTTATATTCATCAATTTCAAATATGCGTGTTAATATATGCCCCCCATAGCGAAGGATTATTATCCCCTGTGCAGCGAACGAGCGTTTTGATTGTGTCTGTTCCTTGGATTTATTTACTACTTGCTCGTGTTTTTCGTTTTTGACTGTTTCGACTCTTTCTTCACATTGGACTCACTTGTAGCCAATTGCGCTAAGCGAAGCTACCCAGTCGTGGTTTGTAGTCTCTGTTTGTTGTAATATAAATTATTGTACTATTTTTAGTTTAATTTTACGTTTTCCAGTGTTATTTTGTCTCTGTTAAGTTTCGCGCCGTGTCTAATGTTTCTTTATTTCTATTCTTTTTTTTTATTTATTTCTGAGCCAATAAAAGCATATAGAAATTATTACAAATGTCTTATCATTTCTAGACTTGAAATGCTTATAAAATAAGTAAGAAAAATAGGGGCTTATATTTACACACATATTTGAATTCGGCGATTATAAACACCTCCCAAGTTTTTGAGCGTCAAAAAATCGGAATAAGGGCTGCTTATATTTGCATAAACACGATAGTACAAAAGTTTTGTTGTCTTTTGCATTATTCTCTTATAATTGTGTTTTTATTATCTTTCTTTTGGTTCTGAAGACACCTCCAGACTCTCGGCCACAGGGACCCAAGGGGATCTGGAAAGCTCTGTGGCGTGCTTTTGGACATCCACTTTTTCTCAGCATTACTTATCGTTTCATGGCAGACCTGCTGGGCTTTGCGGGTCCGCTTTGCATCTCAGGCATTGTGCATCATTTGAGTAAAGGGAACCACACCAGTCAGCCTCCAGTAAGTAGCTATACTCCACTGCTTTACACCACAGCTGGGCATCAAGTTCAGTGCGTTTGTAAGGCGCTTTTCACAGCTACTACTTTCTAAAGCGCATGTGTGAAAATGTATAAATGGAAGATTGTTGCTTTTTATGAGAGGGAAACAGAAAAAAAAAACGTTGGGAAGACATGAAGTGCCATAAATTAAGATTTTGACAATCTTAAGTTTTGACAGTCTTAAGTCTTAGGTGCAGGTGTGTTCTGGTTCCGGGCAACTAGACTAGGCAGCCTTTATATACGATTATATTAACTTTTCATATATATCAACATTCAATATGTTATTATTACAGGTCAATATATGTTTCGTTAAAGGGGCGCGTCTTCAGTCTAGACTTAAATTGACTTGTTCGGCAGAGCATTCCATAGTTTTGGTGCTAAAAATGCAAAATGTTTTCTTCCCTTGTAGATTTAGGGTTAGGATTAGGGTCACAACAAAATCACAACAAAAAGGACCTTTTTGAGACTCTTTACAAACGGGTTCTTATGACCCGTTTGCTTGCCTGGGTTTTTTCCGGGTCTCCGGTTTCCTCCCACAGTCCAAATGCATGCGTTTCATGAGAATTGGGAGATTGGTTCTAACTCCCTGTCACCCAGAAATGGAATAAGCTGTAGAAAGTGAAAGAGTCAGCATAAGTTTAATGAAGAAACATGTCTGTCAAACTGTAATACTTGTTAAAGCCTATATTGACCATGTCCTATAGTACAAAAAATCTATTTATAAGCATTTTATAAATTGAAAGATTGGAATGATAATTTAATTGCTTCTTTATAATTGTCCATATTCCATAATAATCAATCCCCATGTTGTTCTGTTTCAGGTGAAGCATCTTGGAATGTACTTCATCTCCTCCAAGGAGTTTTTCTCCAACGCTTATGTCTTAGCCGTGCTGCTGTTTTTTACATTACTCCTCCAAAGAACGTTTCTGCAAGCCTCTTACTATGTTGCCATTGAGACTGGAATTAACCTGCGAGGAGCCATGCAGGTAGCAGTTTGTCTGGCTTCTGTCATCTTTTGACAACCTTTGTCATCTTTTGACAAACTTCTGTCATCTTTTGACAAACTTTTAAAATGATTCTTCCTTTCCTCCCCAGACAAAGATCTTTAACAAGGTCATGCATCTCTGCACCTCCAACATGTCGATGGGAGGAATGTCCGGGGGTCAGATTTGCAACTTAGTTGCAATAGAGACCAATCAAATTATGTGGTTCTTTTTCCTCTGTCCAAACCTGTTTGCAATGCCAGTACAGGTAAGCTTTCCAAAGATGCTAGAGTAATGAACAAGATTTACAAATCTGTTTCATTTTTTTTTACTTGTCTGAGTTGAAATTCTTTCGTAGTCTTTCACTCATGTCGGCACCATAACAAAAAATTGTCTTAGATTAGAAGATGATTGTACAGATGTTCTTGACAAACCTGCAGCTTGCTCAGTCAGCCACCAGCAAAACAGAGCAGGACTGTTCTACTGTGGCTTTGTTGGTCAATGGTCATCTCAATGTCTGGCTCCACACCTTGCCCACTTTCTTGCTCTGTTGGTCCATGTCACTGGCCTCGCCTGCTTTCTTGTTCTGTTGGTTCATTTTTACAACTTTCTGGCTCTGTCACTCCATCTCACTGACCTTCTAGCTCTCTCGGTCCACCTTGTCGAGTCAATATTCTGGCTCTGTCTGTCCACCTTGTTGGCTTTCTGGCTCTGTCTGTCCACCTTTTTGGCTTTCTGGCTCTGTCTGTCCAAGTTTTTGGCTTTCTGGCTCTGTCGATCCATTTCACTGACTCTGTTGGTCCATCTCACTGACCTTCTAGCTCTGTCGGTCCAACTTGTCAGCTTTCTGGTTCTGTCTGTCCACCTTGTTGGCTTTCTGGCTCGGTTGGTCCCTCTCACTGGCTTCCTGTCTCTGTCGGTCCGTCTTGCCAACTTTCTGGCTTTGTTGGTCCTCCTTGCCAGGTTTCTTGTTTTGTTGGTTCATTTTTCCAACTTTCTAGCTCTGTCGAGCCATCTCACTGACCTTCTAGCTCTGTCGATCTACTTTGTCGGCTTTCTTGGTCTGTCTGTCCATCTTCTTGGCTTTCTGGCTCTTGTTGGTCCATCTCACTGGCTTCCTGTCTCTGACGGTCCACCTTGCCAACTTTATTGTTCTATCGGTCCACCTTGTCAACTTTCTGGCTTTGTTAGACCTTCTCGCCAGCTTTCTTGTTCTGTTGGTTCATTTTGCCAGTTTTCTGGCTCCGTCGATCCATCTCACTGACTCTGTCGGTCCATCTCACTGACCTTCTAGCTCTGTCGGTCCACCTTGTTGGCTTTCTGGCTCTTGTCAGTCAATCTCATCGGCTTCCTGTCTCTGTCGCTCCACCTTGCCTACTTTATGGCTCTATCGGTCCACTTTGCCGACTTTCTGGCTTTGTAGCTTTCTTGTTTTGTTGGTTCATTTTTCTAACTTTCTGGCTTTGTTGATCCATCTTACTGACTCTTACTGGTCTATCTCACTCCACCTTGTCAGGTTTCTGGCTTTGTCTGTCCACCTTGTTGGCTTTCTGGCTCTGTCTGTCTACCTTGTTGGCTTTCTGGCTCTGTCGGTACATCTCACTGGCTTCCTGTTTCTGTTGGTCCACCTTGCCAACTTTATGGCTCTATCAGTCCACCTTGTCAACTTTCTGGCTTTGTTGGTCCTCCTCGCCAGCTTTCTTGTTCTGTTGGTTCATTTTTACAACTTTCTGGCTCTGTCGGTCCATCTCACTGACCTTCTAGCTCTGTCTGTCCACCTTGTCGGCTTTCTGGCTCTGTCGGTCCACCATGTCGGCTTTCTGGCTCTGTCGTCCACCTTGTCGGCTTTCTGGCTCTGTCGGTCAATCTCAATGGCTTCCTGTCTTTGTCGGTCCACCTTGCCAACTTTCTGGCGTTATTGGTCGTCCTTGCCAGCATTCTTATTCTGTTCGTTCATTTTTCCAACATTCTGCCTATGTTGATCCATCTCACTGACTCTGTCCATATCACTGACCTTCTACGTAGCTCTCTCGGTCCACCTTGTTGGCTTTCTGGCTCTGTCGGTCCATCTCACTGGCTTTTTGTCTCTGTCGGTCCACCTTGTCAACTTTCTGGCTTTGTTGGTTCTCCTCGCCGTCTTTCTGGTTCTGTTGGTTCCTTTTGCCAATTGTCTAGCTCTGTCAATCCATCTTGAATGAAGACTTTATTTATCCCACTAGGGGAAATTTCTTGATCTTACTGACTTTCTGACTCTTTCGATCTATCTCAGTGACTTTCTTGCTCTGTCTGTCCACACTGCCGACTTTCAGACTCTTTCGGTCCTCCTCACCAACTTTCTGGCTCTGCTGGTCCACCTTGCCAACTTTCTGGCTCTATCGGTCCACCTTGCCAATTTTCTTGCTTTGTTGGTCCTCTTCGACAACTTTTTTGTTCTGTTGGTTTATTTTGCCAACGTTCTGGCTCTGTCGATCCATCTCACTGACTTTCTGACTCTGATTTGAACCTGCATCACCCCACCGTTAGACAACTGCTGCCACAGCCTTATTTTATTATTGGTGTTCATAATCAAATCTCAAGTTCTAAATTGTGCTTAATTTGAAGAGAATTGGCTTTTTAACCGTGCAAACCGTTCAACGTAGTTACTTCCGGTTGTAGGGCTGAAATCTGGTAACTGCACCATTATCACTCAGTGTCAAGAATCAAAGCCAATATTGACAAAGATCAGTAGTTTGCTAATGAGGTTTAATTTCTATTTTTTTTGTTGCAGATCATAGTTGGAATCATTCTTCTTTACTATCTCCTCGGAATAAGTGCCTTGATTGGGGCGACGGTGATCACCGTTCTGGCTCCTGTTCAGTATTTTGTGGCAACTAAGCTATCAGAAGCACAGAAAAGCACACTGGTAATGCCAAAAACATGAATATTGAATCATTTTTGGTCAGGAATAATTATGATTTTGTATTGGTAGTATTGTATTGACAAGAATATAAGAACCCCTTTTTAGCACTGGTTTACGGTTAGGGTTATGGAAGCTCAAAGTGCGAGATACTTAGCAAGGTATCTTACATGCAACTGATTTTAAAATGTAGAAATTTGAATACAAAAATAAACAAACTCAGTCGAGTAACAGACATAAAGAAACCTTATCAGCGCAGCGACACTCAGCAGTGGCTAAATAACACCAGAAAAAATTAAAAGAAATCAAATTAATACAATGAAATGGTGAATATGTGACTGTGAAAATCGAAATATGCCCTATTCTGGACATAGCAAGTGAAATAATAGTTACTAATTTACTACATTTAGAAATAATATTTACCGTTAAATATGTAGAAACAACTACCGTATTTACTCGCTTATAAGTTGATCCGCTTATAAGTCGACCCCCCCACTTCAGCTGTGAGATTGTGGTATTCTGTTTAGACCCCCTTATAAGTCGGGTGAAAGAAATTAGAGAAAAGTGAATAGATAGAAATTAGTAGAAACCTATTTCATTTCATATAAAGTCAACTCTGGTTATCTGGGGCCCACAGAGACACTAAAGTGGCACAGGGAAATAATGATAGAACACCTGTTCAGATGCTCTTTAATCCTTCATATAAAAATAATAAAAGTATTCAGACATGCTTGGTGGTAAAGGAAACCTAAAAATCAAGTAACCCTGTTTGTTTATGTTGGTGTTATTCTATTTAAGCTATTGTTAATTTATGTTTAAGTTTAATTTGTCATTGATATGGTTGCATTATCATTTTAAAGATTTCTGGGAAAAGTGCCCTGCCCCTTTAAGAGAGTTCTCCCGAGAATCGCATGGCAATATGCTAACTCGTGTTTTGGGAATAAATACAGCGTTCAAAATCCACCGTGTGACTCGTTTATTTGTGAAGCCCCGCGCCAAGGAGAGACTAGAGACAGAAGAGGGCTCAGCCGAAAGAGTGTGAGTGAGACAGTGCGCGTGCGTGTGTGTGTGTGTGTGTGTGTGTGTGTGTGTGTGTGCGTGTGTGTGTGTGCGGAGCAGCGGTGCTACTCATTTGCACGGCTTGTGCCGTTTTCTGAAAGATGTATTTAGTTCGCGTCATAAATTTTCATTTAATTACCGCGATTGTGTCTCCGCTGTTTATTTTCGTAAGAAAGGGTGAAATATCTGCGCACTGTTCCGAGTAAAATATTTTCTATTTCGGTAGACCGCGCGTATAAGTCGAGCCCCCCACTTTGAGCCCGAATTTTTTAGGAAAAATCCTCGACTTATAGTCGAGTAAATACGGTATTACTCAAATAAAAGAGCCCCAAGTTCAAAAATAAAAATAAAAAAAAAGTAAAAAAAGTATTGTGAAGAGAAATATTTAGCCAGAATTTTAGGTTTCTGGAAAGTCAGAACACCAAGAAATTAAAAGGTTGTTTATATTCGCATGTTAATAGAGTATTTATTTTGTGCCTGAAAAATTGTGGGTGGTGCTTATATTTGCATAACTACGGTGTTACTACTAATAATAACAGCCAAATGCTAATCGCAATTGTTTAGTCCTCAATTGAGTTTCTGTACTGTACATTTTTTTAATCGTCTCTCACAAAAATGTTTTACTGCGTTTGTAGGAATATTCCAGTGAGCGACTTAAGAAGACCAACGAATTGTTGCGTGGGATCAGACTCTTGAAACTCTACGCCTGGGAACACATTTTCTGCTCAAACGTGGAGGAGACCAGAGGCAAAGAGATGACCAGCCTGCAGACCTTTGCATTGTACACCGCTATATCCAGTGAGACAACCATCTCCATATGACTCGATGTCTTCTGCATCACATAGATTTAAAATATACCGTATTTACGCACATATACGAACCCAGTTCATTTCTGCGTTGTGTCCTCTTTTTTTCTTTTATTAATGTCATTTGGCAGTGGCTTAAATAAAGTGCTACAAATAAAAAATGTACTAAATACAACAATTCAAATTGCCACAGACGGAGACGACAAACCAAATAGCAGGCGACCCGCTGAGGATTCTGGGAGTTGAAGTTCCCAACACTAAAATATATATATTTTTTTATTATTGAGGTGAAGTCACAAGTTTGTCAAAAGAAGAAAAAGAAATATTTAAAAAGACGTATTCAGCCTAAAAAAGGAGTGTTTTTTTTTTCGTTTATATTTTTTTTGCACCTGAAATATCAGGAGGGTGCTTTTATTCGCTCAAGACGAATAGACGCTCAATTTTTTTTCTTTCTTTAAATATAAAAAATTAAATTAAAAAAACTAAATACAACAATTAAAATTGGAACAGACACAGACTACAAACCAAATAGCAGCTTACCCGCTGAAGATTCTGGGAGTTGGAGTTTCCATAACTAGAATAGATGTTTTTCTCTTAATCTATTTTTCAAGTAAAACAGCATCAAAGTGATTCAAGTCACACGTTAGGTTTGTTACGTATTTACGTATTTAGCCAAAAAAATTTGTCAGTTTTTTTTTGTTAGTTTTGAGTTTTTGCAATTGAAAAATCAGTGGGTGCTTATATTTGCGTAAATACGGTGACACAAAATTACAAATGCACCGTAAAAGTCAGAAAACAGATAAAACATTTGATGTGTGTTTGTTTTATTACAGTATTCATGAACACCGCTATCCCCATCGCTGCAGTGCTTACTGTAAGTACACAACGCTTAGTCTGATGTCTACTGGAATCACTGATGAAATGTGTGATTGTGTTCCAGACATTTGTGGCCCATGTTTACATTTCGGATGATGCGGATCTGTCACCTGACGTGGCCTTTGCCTCTCTCTCGCTCTTCCATATTCTGGTGACGCCTCTCTTCCTGCTGTCCAGTGTGGTGCGCTCCACGGTCAAGGCCCTGGTCAGGTCAGCTGAGAAGAGCTTTTTATGATGTAGAGTCCACTCCACTTAATTGGGACAAATCTTCAAGTCCAAATTGTATCTCACAATGCAAAATTGTGCCGCTTTGTTGGGACAAAATGTCAGGAGTCGACTGGTTTAAAACGTCCCGATTAACAGGAGTTGACTGGTTTAAAATGTCCTGATTAACAGGAGTCGACTGGTTTATAATGTCCCGATTAACAGGAGTAGACTGTGCCAAAAGTTTTGAGAATGACGCCAATATTAGTTTTCACATAGTTTTCCCAGCAATTAATCTTAGCAATAAGTCCACTTCGTGTCTCATGATGCAAAATTGTGCAGTAGATAAAAGACAGATATTCACCTAATATCTACGGTAGATAAAAGACAGTACGGTAGATAAACGGTAGATAAAAGACAGATATTCACCTAATATCTACGGTAGATAAAAGACAGTACGGTAGATTGAATTGAATTGAATTGAATTGAAAAATCCTTTATTAGTCCCACAGCGGGGAAATTTCACGTCACAACAGCAACAACAAATCCAAATAAATAAACAAACATCAGTATAACGCACTGCACACATCATAATGAACCAACAAACACAGACCATAATGAACAAGTAGCGCTGCCCGTCTTAAGCATAGTTCCAGTCACCAGTTTAAATTTAAGTTCAAATTGTAGAGTCTAATCGCAGCAGGTAGGAAAGATCTGCGATATCTCTCCTTCACACAGCGGGGGTGAATCAGTCTGCCACTGAAGCTGCTCTCCAGAGCAGACAGTGAGTCCACCAGTGGGTGAGAGTCCAGGTCCAGGATGGATGATAGTTTATCCAGGACTCTTCTCTCACCCACCTCCTGCACTGTGTCCAGAGTGTAGCCCAGGACAGAGCTGGACTTTTTGATGATCCTGTCCAGTCTCTTCCTGTCTTTGCCTGAGATGCTGCTGCTCCAGCAGACCACACCGTACAGGATTGCTGATGCCACCACAGAGTCATAGAAGATAAACGGTAGATAAAAGACAGATATTCACCTAATATCTACGGTAGATAAAAGACAGTACGGTAGATAAACAGTAGATAAAAGACAGATATTTGCACAATAATTACGGTAGATAAAAGACAGTAAGGTAGATAAACAGTATACGGTAGATAAAGGCAGATATTCGCCTAATATCTACGGTAGATAAAAGACAGTACAGTAGATAAATGGTAAACGGTAGATAAAAGACAGATATTCACGCAAAAATTACGGTAGATAAATGGTAAACGGTAGATAAAAGACAGATATTCGCGTAATATCTACGGTTGATAAAAGACAGTACGGTAGATAAACGTTATACGCAAATTTTTTTTTAAATAGTTTTCACATAGTTTGCCTAGCAAACTAATCTTAGCAATAAGTCCAAATCGTATCTCATGATGCAAAATTGTGCCGCTTTGTTGGGACAAAATGTCCCGATTAACAGGAGTGGACTGTGCCAAACGTTTCACATAGTTTGCTGGGCATATTTGCGTCAATCTCTAATATTTGCGTCAATCTCAAAACGTTTGGCCACGACTGTACTTACTCTCTTAAGTAGTATGCAAGTTCTTTATAACCTCACTTAAGTGGCTAAATTAAGAGTCTTATTTATTCCTCTGAGTCTCAGTGTAGTTCTGTTTTATACAGTATAGTGATACATTGTATTTATGAAGAGGATTTAGTTTTGTCAATAATCGTAATTATAGAGTTAATTTTCAAGATCAAAAGATATTGTGATTTAGACAGAGCCAGAATTAGTGATTTTTTTCGTAATACTTATCCAACCTCATGTTAAGAATAATTATGGTTTTAAGGAATATTAAAATAACTAGTGATACAAATTGATTTTGGAAAAGCCGGAAAATTAGACGATGATCATAGCTTATGATTACAGACATGTGTTATTTATGTTTGCAGTGAGACCGAAAATAAGCGTAATTTTATCATTTTAAATTATTTAAATTAAATTGGATTGGGCAGTTGTGGCCTATTTGCTGTAAGTTGCCATCCAGACGTTGTCGGTTTAAATTGGGAACAATTTGATTTTTTACTATTTTACTGTTCATATTTGTATTTACCGTGTGTGCATTGGTGCAATATTCAAACATAAATACAATGTATCGCATTTTGATTCTTAAAGCAATTTAACCTTTCAAAAGCACATTTCAGTTTTGATATCATCATTCATGTAGTATTTTCTTTCGGACAGTGTTCAGAAACTGAGTGAGTTTTTCTCCTGTGATGAGATAGAAGGAGAACAGGAGTCCAGAGGAACCATCATTCCTATTCCCACCGACAGCAAGTATCAGGCTCTTGTAAGTCAAATCCAGTTAGTCTGAAATCAGTTTACACCAAGTTCACACCAGAGAATGATTTAGGAAAATTTTGCATTTTTTCCCCCGTTAACTATAACAGCTCAAGCTATCTGAAAGGTATTAAATGAGAAATTAATAAATTTACACTGCTTTATTTTGCGGCCTTCCAAACATTTATTCTGACTGCTTCCTGTCATTTAATATGTTTAGCGAATATAATCACCCCTTTTCCAATTGTAGAAGCTCAAAAACATGGGAATGAAGGTTTATTTGCGCATTTTCAAGTATGCACGTGAATATAAGATTTTTTTACATTTCAA
The DNA here is from genome assembly GCA_028031935.1 of Paedocypris micromegethes. Taxonomy (NCBI): domain Eukaryota; kingdom Metazoa; phylum Chordata; class Actinopteri; order Cypriniformes; genus Paedocypris; species Paedocypris micromegethes. Next base: position 5,028,683 of record CM051507.1, read on the forward strand.
GTCAGAAGCAAGTAAATGGAAATCATTTTTCATAAAGTCATTCTGCGCGTGTTTTTTTTTTTCTTTAAATAATGGTTCCGGAGACAAACATGCATTTATGCCTTTATTACTTGAATAACAGAAATAAAGAAACCTTATCCACGCAGCGACACTTAGCAGTGGCTAAATAACTCTAGAAATTTAGGTTTCTGGTTTTTTCATTGTAATATTTCTCTTTTGCTAGAGCAACTGTGACCGGAAAAGCAATTACCCCAAGTAACAAGTTAGGTTTGTTAAATAAAGAAATAAATAGTATTTTAAGAGAATATTGGCTGAAATGAACAAGAAACGTTAATTTAAAAAAAATAAAAAAAATTGTGCCTGAAAAGTCAGGGGGGTGCTTGTATATGTGTAAAAACGGTATATGGACCTAGCAAGTGGAATCATATCACCCCCTACTGGAGATATAATCAACTACATTTTTAAATAATATCTAATGTTACTATTTTTTTTCTACTGTTTGTTAATAATTTGTTTTATCTATTATTCAAGTAGGTAAAAAAGTACGTATTAATCGTTTTTAGCCAGTATTTTAGATTCCTGACAAGTCCTGAGGTGCTGGAAATAAAAATTAATGGAATAAAAATGTTGTGAATGAAAAATAGTGGGTGCTTATATTTGTGTAAATACGGTAAGTCATCTTCCAGGACCTGGCTCACAGTGCTTGTTCTGTCCTTGTGTAAAGCCTCTGACGGTGGTGAATCGCAAGTGTCCCGTCAGAGACGACTGGAGCAGTCATGCGATGCAAAGCGAGCGAGAGAGTCGACCACCGAGTGTGGAAGAGGAAAACATCTGCTTCAAGGTGACTGTGGTGAACAGGCCTGCGAAGAAACCGAATCAAACGATCAGCCGTTAATTCACTCGATATTTATGGTTGTGTGAATTTGATTCTGTTTCTAGATAACAAATGGATTTTTCAGCTGGACGGACGGAATACCGATGCTCTCCAATGTTAATGTCACGATTCCTTTTGGTGAGTGTCATATGTTCATGCTAGGGCTGTCAAACGATTATTTTTTAGCGAATTAATCGCACCTCCCTGACCAAATTAATCCCAATTAATCGCAATTAAATGACTGAAGCTTGTATAATTGGATATTGTAAATTAATGCAAACTCAACACTAAATAAACACTTGTAAATACTGTGATATAATTTAGTTTAATATTTGTTCTAATTGCAATATATGTTTAACCCTCCGAGGTCGAGTGGCATTTACCGTATTTTCTGGACTATAAGCCGCACCTGTATATAAGCAGCATCCGCTCTATTAAAAAAAAAAATTATAAATAAAAAATAAACAAGCCGCACCTGCATACAAGCCACATCCACTCTATTAAAAAAAGTTTTGCAAGCCACAGATATGTATGTTTTTGCATTAGATATTTACTACAGGAACAGAACGATTTTGAATTGTAAATGTACATGTACGTAACTAAATAGATCCTTTCCTAACCTGTATTTTAACACGGCAGCAAGTTTGATGATTAAAACTTGTAAAAATTATATCTGCTAAAGAGGAAGTAGCGTATTCTTCTTTGCATTTATTTTGTCTTTGTTTTGATTCTAATTCCGGGTTAGAGCGCCCCTAGAGGTGAAAAAATATCTGCAGAATAGCCGCACCTTTGTATAAGCCGCATGGTTCAAAACCTATGAAAAAAGTAGCGGCTTATAGTCCGGAAAATACGGTATTCAAGATAAAACAAAAAAAGTAAAAAATGTAGGTCTTACATATATACGTGTTATACATTAATTGAGAATTTGAAGTACCTATATTGAAGAACTCGGTAAAACACAGGGTTCTTCAATATAGATACTTCATTACTTCAATTTTGAAGTGCCTGTTCTTAAAAACTTTGCATTTTTGCTTAAAAACTTAGCAGCTGAACACTATCACAGTGCGCTGCTGATCTTAATGAGCCGCACCTTGTGACATGAGCGGCTCTTTTGGTCTCTTGGGTCTTAAACAAACACATTTTAAACCCAGTAATCACCAAATAAAGGCTGAAAACTCACAATGCTGCTGCAGATATTAATTTGTATTATTATTGATTAATACACTGGATTATTTTCGGTTTTTTTTTTTTTTTTTTT
>CM051507.1:5040493-5082788 GCA_028031935.1 Paedocypris micromegethes
AACACGGATATGTGAGTGAGTAGATGTGAGTGTCAATATGGCCACTACGAACCATATCGAAATTGGTGCTCTGCATTTAACCCATCCAGTGAAGTGCACACACACACACAGTAAAGTGAACACTTGTATATTTGTGTGGCAAAAGTATGGCACTGAAAGTTGGTCTGTCTGAAACGCTGATCACACATTTTTAACTAAAGGAACAAAACGGCGATCACATATTCATATCAAAAGGAGCAAAACACCGATCACACACTCAAGGAACAAAGCAAAGCTGAAATTGATTCGGGAGTCGTTTGAGAGACTGCGAATAATTGCATTGCACTTTGTTCTTTCTATAAGTGCGCCGTGATTTCAGCTTTGCATACTGTACACATAATACTGAATGGTTTCGAAGTGAAACTCGAAAAACCGGAAGTGCGATTAAAGGCGTTAATAAAAATTGACGCAATTAAAAATGTTTAATTAATCGCCTGAGTTAACGCGTTAACTTTGACAGCCCTATTAGAAACATTAACCAATGAAAAGTGAATGAATGATGAATTTCCTCCCTCTCTCTGTTCATTCTTCAGCACATTCCGACGACTCTGGAGTGTTTGAGTCGCTCCACGCTGCTGTGCGCGTCGGCTCTGGGTGTGATCTCTTACGTTACGCCGGTTTTCCTCATTGTGCTAGCGCCTCTAGCCACCGCCTGTTACTTCATTCAGAAATACTTCAGAGTTGCATCCAAGTAACCCTTAATTCATCTCAAAATTTAATTTAGATTGTTGAGGAAACTAAAATCCTGTTCTAATCTCTTGTATTAATTGATGTTTGTTTGCCACTGTTTTTTGTTAACCTGCCAATGTTTTAAATGTATTTACTTTCCATTTAATTTTTCTATCCATTGAATTTATTAATTGAAGACCGTTTAATTGTTACAATTAATTTTGATTATGAAGAAACACAATTCCTTTAATTGTTAAAACAAAAATGATTTGTGTGACTGATTATCGTATTTACGCAAATATAAGCACCCCTTTTTTTAGAAGCTTGAAAACTTGCGGGTGCGCTTAAATTCGCATTTTTAAAATATGCGGGTACATTTAACGTGCATAAAAATGTGTTTGATATTAAATATATGGGAAAGCCCAGAATAAGCCCATATATGGACATAATGAGAAATAAGTGAAATCTAGCACACCCTATTTTTAAATCTATTATTAATAATTATTTAACAACATCATAGTGAAATATGGGGACAAGTCGCAAGTTCCAAGGTATCTGTAGGTTTAGGTATCTAGTCAAAGAAGTTTTAGGTTTACTTTACTTTACTTTACGTTACCTTACTTTACAGTCATTTGGCAGACGCTTTTATCCAATGCGACTTACAAAAAGAGGAGCAAGGGAAGCAATTTGACAATGGGCTACAGTAGATGTCTACACAGGCTATAGAAAGACACTTACTAGACAGAACAGCATGACAGTAAACAGACGAATAAGTGAAGACTTGAAGACAGTGAAGACAAATTTTTATTTTTAAGGTTTCTGGAAAGTAAGAACAACAAGAAAGTAAGGAGGAATACTAATAGAAATCTAATATTTTGCATGAAAAATTGTGCTCACATTCGCAGGGTGCTCATATTTGCGTAAATATGGTTTACTAATTAGTAGTGTAATAATAGTATTGCTGTTATCAGTAAATGCAAGATATGTTGACAGGGATCTTCAGCAGCTTGAAGACAGCACACAGCTTCCTCTGCTCGCACACTTCTCTGAGACGGTGGAGGGTCTTACAACAATACGGGCCTTTAGGTGGGAAAGTCACAACAGAACAATACTTGCCATGCGATATGTAATGCCGATCAGTGTTGGGAGTAATGAGTTACAATAGTAATGTATTACAATAATATATTTGTTTTTGCTGTAACGAAGTAGTGTAACGCATTACTAATTGGATTTTCACACTGCAAAAAATCCATGTGAAGAAATAAGAAAATAAAAAACGTAAGCGAGTAAAAACCAAATGTAATTAAGTAAAATTATCTGCAATGTGGTGAGAAAATGTTACTTGGTAAGATGGCATAAAACAAGACAAAACAAATTCTGTTAAAAAAACCGTTGCTAGTGTTTTAAAATTGAGAAACATTGTGTTCTTAAAAAGAGAAAATTTCACTTGACACTTGTTTCAGGAAGTTCTGTGTGAAAACATAATGTCTACTTTGAAAAATGTCTCGATTTAGTGTAAAGTATCATCGAAATTAGCATTTTTTTCTAAGCAAGAAAATTCAAGTCCTATAAGCAAAGTAACCTCTTGCTACTTCTTTAGTTAAGTATCTTAAAAGTAATACAGAAGTACATGTAACACTTGTAAGATGGTAATATTGTAATGTAACCGATTACTTTTTACAAACACTAACAAGTAATGTATTACAATTTCAAAAGTAACTGGCACAACACTGATGACAATAAGCATTTTTCTGGAACCTTCTCTTGTTAGGTATGAAGCTAGATTCCAGCAGAGACTTCTAGTAATCCTTTAGTAAAAGTAATACATAAGTAATCTAACATATTAAAATTGTGAGATGGTAATATTATGATGTAACGAATTACTTTTTTACAAACAGTAACAAGTAATGTGTTACAATTTCGAAGTAACTGACTTCTAGTAATACATTAGTAAAAGTAATACAGAAGTAATGTAACATCTTACAATTCTGAGATGGTGATATTGTGGTGTAACGGATTACTTTTTACAAACAGTAACAAGTAATGTATTACAATTTCGAAGAAAACTGGCACGACACTGATGGCGATGAGCATTTTGTCTGGAACCTTCTCTTATTAGATATGAAGCTCGATTCCGGAAGAGACTTCTAGAGTTCACAGACACCAACAACGTGGCTTCTCTGTTCCTCACAGCAGCAAACCGCTGGCTGGAGGTCCGCATGGTCAGTTCATTCCCGTTTATTGTGATCATAATCTTAGCTTCTTCTTCACCGGTTGTTCTTCGTTGCAGGAATACATCGGCGCCTGCATCGTCCTGATTGCGGCCGTGGCCTCCATAACAAACTCGCTGTATAATAATCTCTCCACCGGCCTGGTCGGCCTCGGCCTCACGTACGCCCTTATGGTGCGAGACCCTAATGGTAACGAATAATAAAATCAGTAGTAATTTTGCCGTTTTTTCCCATAGGTGTCCAACTATCTGAACTGGATGGTGCGTAATCTGGCAGACATGGAGGTTCAGTTGGGAGCGGTGAAGAGAATCAATGCTCTGCTGAAGACGGAACCAGAGAACTACGAGGGGCTGCTCTGTGAGTTTGAACAAATCAGTGTTCATTTCGTTAATGTTTTTGTAATCGTCTTCGTCAATGACACTTTTTCCCTGACGAAAACGAATCGAGAACCATATGAAACTCCAGCTCAGGGACGAAAACTTTAACTAAACGTGTTGACACTTTCGTCAACGAATAAAAACGAAATGAAAATGTCTTTCGTGACGACCTCCAATCATAATCCGAGCTTGTGGAGAAAGGCGGATGTAAACGACAAGAGAACCAAACAGGACGGGAAGCAACAATCACGAGCAAAAATACAACACACCTGAAGCGCCATCTGCTGATGAAACTTTCTGCTGCTTTTCTTTCACCGTGCAACCATTTGTTACTTATAAATGTGATGCAATTATAGTTTCTTTTATTTTACTGTATTTATGAGATGACATTTATTTGGATTGAAAGAAAAGTTAGTTAAAAATAAGTTCAAGAAAACTAAATGTTTTTCCAAATAAGTGAGATCTTTGTATAAATTTTGTATTCACAGTCAACTACGTATTTGGATTTCTTAGACATAGCAACTTTAGTAAACATTTAGAATATCTAGCACCTATATTTTCGTTGACTAAATCTATACTGTAATTTAGTCAACTAAAATGTTGTTTTTTCATTTTAGTCCAATTTTAGTCGACTATGACTAAAACTAAATAAAAAATCTTTATCAAAATTAACACTGCACCAAATGTCTTTCTAATTGTATGGTAAACTAGTGTAATGAGATGTTTTTTGTGTGCCAGCTCCGTCTCAGATCTCAGAAGGCTGGCCGAGCCGAGGTGAGATTCAGATCCAGAATCTGAGCGTGAGGTACGACAGCACCCTGAAGCCCGTCCTCAAGCACGTCAATGCCCACATCACTCCTGGACAGAAGGTGCGTCTCAGCCTGAGAACAAACGAAATAGCAGGCAAATTACTCCGTAATGTAAATATGGCCACTAGGGGCAGTATCAAAATTGTGCTTTGCGTTTAATCATCCAGTGAAGTTAAACACACACACACACAGTGAAGTGACACACACAAACCCGGAGCAGGGGGCAGTCTAAAGCCATGGCGGGTCAGTTTAGTGTCTTGATCAAGCTTATCTTGAGGATTACCTTATGGTTGCCAGCAACTCGTTTTCATTTTGAAAGGAAAAAAGCGACCAAAAGTATTTTGTTGATCCCTTCAAGGCTTTTGGACAGTAACACTTACCTTAACAAAATAAAATACAAAAGGTTACGAATTATTAAAATGCTCTAGCTAATATGGCTATGTTGGGGATGGTGGTGACCCGGTCTTATAAAGATAAGTAAAACTGAATTTGAAAACAGAAAGTGAATTTCTGCCCGGAAACTGACAACCAGCTCATCTTCCAATCATGTGCTGTGTTTAACTGCCCGAAAACAAAACAATAAACAAAAGTGGGTGTGTTTAGACCAGTAACATCAATACAATAGTAGAGACTGTGTCTAGCATCTTCTTGACACTTGAGTAGATGTATCTCACAATTTCAATTAAAAGAAATACATTTGAAGAGAAAACAATTGACAAAGACCCAAGATCTGGATGTTATTGTTCGAGAAGGTGAATAAAGAAATTCACAAAAGAACAAAGGGATAAAGATGAGATAATGGAAACACATTTTTTAACGGAAACAAAATGATTAAAGATGTGTGTTGTAATGTTCCTGAGAAATAGTAAGGCGACACAGCAACCTTTTGTATTGTAAAATTATTTTTACAAGGGTTAATAAAAAGATTTCAATATTGCTCTACTGAACTAATTGCTCTAATACGTTATTTCCCATAATTTTGCTTTTTAAGTGTCATATTATTTTTAATTTTTTTATGAGCAATAAAAAAGGTGTGTGTGTGTGTGTGTGTGTGTGTATTTCACTCCCTTTTGGGCTAAACCTAAAGTAGCGTACGACACTTCATCAAATAAATGCAAAAAAAGGCATACAAATATTTTTTGATCTTATTTGTGCTTATTGGTTTATATATTTTCCAGGTGGGAATTTGCGGTAGAACAGGAAGTGGAAAGTCGTCGTTTTCATTAGCTTTTTTCCGCATGGTGGACACGTTTGAAGGTAGCACTTTATGTTCAACTAAAATAATTCTATTTAGAGACGTCATACAGAGTGAGATGTGTGTGTGTGTGTGTGTGTGTGTGTGTGTGTGTGTGTGTGTGTGTGTGTGTGTGTGTGTGTGTGTGTGTGTGGTGGTTTGTTCTTGTTCCACGACAGGGCGAATAATCATTGATGGCCTTGATATTGCAAAACTGCCTCTTCAGACACTGAGATCTCGCTTTTCAATAATTCAACAGGATCCGTTCCTTTTCAGTGGAACTATCCGGTAAATACTTGATATACACTCATCGAGTCAATAACTAGAAGAATACTGCAAATTTACCATAAATATATAAACAATACAATTGCATTCTCATATTTCTTCTGATTTTGTGCAAACATCCTTTTGCAATTAAGTTATGTAAATGAATTAATTGTGTATTTTGTAATCATTTTACTAGTAAACTCAAAGTAACTATAGTATAGTATAAAAGTATAGTACTCAGACATGTACTAATATATATATATATATATATATATATATATATATATATATATATATATATATATATATATACACGGTAGTTTATATACTATAGCACGTTAGCATGAACTTCCAGAGCTTTTCCAGAAGTTTTTCGATGTAGGTGTTCGATGTTAATTTGTTTTTTTATTTTATTTAGTTTATATAGTTTATTTATTATTTTGTATTCATTTATTTTTTTTCCAGTTTCAATCTTGACCCAGAGATGACGGCTACGGACAGCATGCTATGGGAAGCGTTAGAAATTGCACAACTCAAATCCATCGTTAAAACTCTTCCTGGAGGTTTAGGTAAGACACAACGCAGAGAGAAAAACAAATTACAAATATACGTACACACAGGTAATGCGTCTGAAAACCAGATCTTTTTTTTTATGCCTTGTTTTTTAAGGCAACGTGTGAAAGTCCGAATAAGAAATCTACTATAACATCTAAAAATAAAAAAATTGAAAATGAAAGAAGAAATAAACGCTGGGTCTTACAAAGAGAATTAAAAAAAACATTTTTCAAACAAAGATTTTTAATGGCAAAAATTACAATGGAACTTTAATAACAAAGTACAAAAAAAATGCAAAACATTCCAACCCAGACAATGTGGGAAGTTCAACACATTTCATACTCTGTCTGCACTCAACTTGGGCATTCTATAGAATTCACACTTGAGTTCACACTTCATTTGTTTAGCAGTAACTTTTAGTACTTAGAGTGAACAAGCTGTTTTTAATTTGTATCACATCTGATTTCCAATTTACTGTCACTGGTTATTTTAGCTTTAATATCTTCTATCTATTACTGGGATAAGATGTCTTTGAAAAGCTGTAGAATGAATCTAAAGATTGTTCTATAAAATTTTGCTAATACTCAGATTATATGGAGTCGTGTAATCACTGCCACCAAAATAATAAAGCTTTGTATTGATTGATTGAATCAATTTATCAAACAATATCTATGAAAAAAAATCCAATAATGAATACTCATTTAATCCTGCTATAATCCATAACCCATCTATAATCGTTCTGAAAACAACCATAATCGTCCTGAAAAATCATTATACTTACAAAAACACACACAGTATACACAATGGCTTGCAGCAAACTATCACAAGACATTAATCGTGCTTTTTATCTTGTATTTCAGATGCAACGATAACCGAAGGTGGAGAGAATTTCAGTCTTGGGCAGCGTCAGCTCTTCTGTCTAGCACGAGCCTTTGTGAGGAAGAGCAGTATTCTGATCATGGACGAGGCCACGGCTTCTATAGACATGGCTACGGTATGTGTTGTATAGTAAAAAGAGTCGAAATTTGTGCTCTGTCTGTGCTTTCTGAGAAGTATTTCATACTCTGCCTGCCCTCGATTCAGGCATTGTATAGAATACCTGATTTCACACTACTGTACACTGTATGCCAGTAACATACCCTTATGCCAGAGTTAAAAGTCATAGTCCAGTTTCTAATGGCCTAATCTGACACTTATGTGTGTACAAATGCGTACAAAATTAATTAAAACCAGTAAAACCGTAAAAAAAACTGCAAAACCATCGGGCTTCAGAAATCGCCAGCAAGGCGTTCAAAAAATAATTTAGTACAAATGTACAAATTATTTTATTATGAATTTAAATTATTATTAATTTAATAATAAATCAATTATGTATTAAAGTTACAAATGGCTAAAAAAAGCGATGTTTAAAAAAGTGATTTATGTTACAGGAGAGCATTCTACAAAAAGTGGTGATGACAGCTTTTGCCGACAGGACTGTGGTCACTATAGCGGTATGTCACGTGCTTGAATTTTTCGTTTTACATAAATTCAAATTTTTTTATGTAAGTGAGCAAGTGTAAACGTTTCAATAATAGCTGGAATTAGTGTGTGTGTTATTTTTACAGCATCGTGTACACACCATTCTTAACGCCGACCTGGTTATTGTGCTGAAGAGAGGAGTTATTCTGGAGTTTGACAAGCCGGAGGTTCTTTTGAATCAAGAGGACAGTGTGTTTGCTTCGTTTGTGAAGGCCGACAAATGAGTGTGTGTGTGATCCTCCACGGAAAGTGCAATTGATGAATAATGAACTGCTGTTATTATAATAAATATGACAGTTGTAAATAGCATAATTTAGTAATAATTTACTATTAAAAGATACATAACCAGTGGTGTGTTTCGCGTTATTATATTGCACAGAATGTAAGTGAAATGTATATTTATAATATTTACTACATTATCAAAACAATAACAATAAATGTTTTTGTATCAATATTTTGTATACGCATTTGCCTACAGCTGTTTTTTAAAAGCATGGCATTGTAAAGTATAAAGGCATTATACCAACTTAAGTAGTTGTTGACAAAGTGTTTGTTCTTTTCATTTATTTGACCTGTACTGTACATTTTTGCATACTGTATATGATAAGATCAGAACGTGTTTGTCTCATCGTGTCTCACCTGGAAGCTCAACTTCCTGGACAGTTCCTAGAAAGTGATGTATGTAATAGACAGTGACACATGTGACACAAAGCCGGCTTTATTGTCAACTCTGCTGTACGTACTGGACGTGCAAAGAGTCGAAATAGCTTTCTCTACTCATCCCATACTCTTCACAAAGACACAAATTTTACAAAAACACAAGTAGTACAAAATTGTGCAATTTACAATAACTACTAGTACAAAGATCAAAAAAAAAAAAAATTGCGATTTACAAAAGTACAAGTAGTTCAAGGTGGTACAAAAAAAAATGTTGTGCAATTTGCAGTTACAGATAAAAAAAAAATGTGCAATTTTCAGAAAGCCGTCAGTTCCTGGAAAGCGGCGCAGTAGTCGATAGTTCCGAGACAGCAGTTCATTCAGTCAAAAAGACTGCGGTGCATTTATGACAATTATGGAATTTAGGACAATTTTTAGGCATTTAGGACAATTAAGGAATCAATATAGTTCCAAAAAGATTTGCGCGCGAGAAACCTCGATTTGAGCAAATGCAACCTGTGAATTGAGCGAGCGCAGCTTATATTGAGAGCGAGTGTTTTGTGTTAATACATTTGTACTAGTAGTAAAATAATTAAAGATATCTCTAAATATTTATGACTAGTCATAATGGAGTTGAAGATAGATCCGAAAGCATTTAATTAAATATACATATTAAGATATCTAAAGCCTATTTTGACAAGTAATACAATTTTAAGATATCTTTAGTTTGATTTATAACTATAGTCAATTTATATTTAAAGATATCTTCAAATGACATACGTAGTTGTATCTGTGAATGCTGTTCATTATCTCCAACTTTATAGATATCTGCAAATGTAGTTGTGACTAATCAGACCTCGATTACAGATACACGCAATTGGTATTCTGACTAGGAGAAATACATATTAAGATATTTTCAAATACTATTTAAAAATGACAACGCGCATTGACTATTGCTCGGCAAAAGTAATACGTATTTGTTGCTTTAATCTTTCAGGACCTGTTATGGTGGGCGGGACAATGGCAGTGGTCTGCTCCACGATTGGTTCGCTTTGACCAATCAGAGCAAGATGTCAAATTTGTGCCATAATTGTAGAACTTGAAATTTGCATGCTCTCCCCATGCGTGTGTGGGTTTCTTCCAGGTCTCCAGTTTCCTCCCAGTCTGAAACGTTTTTGGTGAACTGGGTTTGGAAAATTGACGATAGGTGAGTGAGCGTGAATGTGTGTTTATGTGTGTTATGTGTTTACGTGAACTATTATTATTATTATTATTGGTTGGCCACCAATTCAGAGTGTGTGTCCAGTATATTACTCTTTTTAAACCACAAACAATATATTTGTATTGTCATAATGAAATGTCACCACCAATGGAATTCTCCATGTAAAAACAGTCTACAAATTTCTACAAAAGCAGAACTTAAAGCACAAAAACATTTTTATTTCAAATAATAATCGCACTACTAACAACATTTGGAACAAAGGCCTGCAACACAAACCCAGAGCACACGGACATAGTAAATGCAATGTCAGCAAAAAATATTTCAATGGCTGTTTCGGCTTTATTTTGAATATTACAGAAAAAGTTTCTCTTCTCTTCTGCAGATATTCAAGCCTCATTGACGCCTCAGTCTGTGTTTGTATTGCGCATTCGTTCCCCTAAAAGCCGAACCATTCCGCAACTCCACCGCGCCTGGGATCCGGCTTCTGTCTCTGATGCTCGTCTTCCATGAACTTCTCCTGCATCTCCTCAACAGAGCCTTCGTCGTGGCTCTTCGTCTTCTCCGCGAATATATCGGGGAAATGAAAGACCTGTTGATGACCCTGTCAAAGAACCGCCATAATGAGTGGAGCAGGCAGGGAATTTTATTCTTTATTTTTTTTTTTAATTAAACAAACTGTATTTTAGGCTAATTAAACTTTACTAATGTATAAACTGTATTAGTAATATTATAAATTCTATATTAGTATACTGTAATATTATAAATTCTTTGCATAATTACTTGAAGCTTTATTTTTGTTTTCTTTATTAGTATTATAGGGGCAGTTGTGGTCCAGTGGTTGGGAATTGGACTTGTGTCCAAGAGGTTGCAGGTTCAAATCCCAGTCTGGTGGGTTCTACAACTGAGAGTAAAACTGCCTACTACCAGGTTTGTGCGTCACTTCACTATGGTTAAATGCAGAGCACAATTTTGATGCTCCCCCTAGTGGTCATATTGACATTCTCACTTTTTTTTTTTTTTATAAGAAAATAGTTTGTAAATAGTGTTATAATAGACAGAGAGAAGCGGAAAATTTTAGAGTGAAATGACGCAGAACACTGTATTCCAACAAGAGTTGGTTGTTCAAGAAATATTTTTAAGACGAATATACTCAACCAATGTAATATGCCATTATTAAAAAAATCTATTAATCAAATGAACAGTTGTAAAATATGTGTGTGTGTGTGTGTGTGTGTGTGTGTGTGTGTGTGTGTGTGTGTGTGTGTGTGTGTAACACTTACCAGCTGAACATATGCCACTTTATAGTCCGGTTTTTTCACTCTTTGATTCAAGTGGTTTCTTTTCTTTTGTGAACCTGAGAAAATGAGAAAAGTTTACACATGGATATTTGACAAACAGATTATAGTACTAATAATGTTGCTATATTCAAAAAGTAAGTATTATTTAGATAAAACTTTTTGAAAACAATTCCAACAATTTTTGAACAAACTATAAGTATTGATTGTTATGTTGAATGCTATCAGACTGACCGAGAACCCTTGACGATTTATTATTCTTGAACAACCAATTTTGTTGATATAAAAATTGTAAATGATTTATATAACTAATTTGTCCTTTACCTTTAATGTTCAGTTTTTTCACAACAAGTAATTTATGCTTAAATAATTAAAATATTCAATAATTAAAATGATGAACTTTATATATATATATATATATATGAAAATATAAAAGACTCGCTACAAGTATTGAATCTTTGACGTACCGAACTGGATCCTTGTTCGTACAGTAGCAACTGTAACATTGTAGATCTTCTCTAAATAGTTTCTCACGTCACATTTGGTCATGCTGAAAGAAAAATGTAAAGAGAATGTGATGTATGTATATGCATTGTGTATACATACACACACACCCACTTTATTAGGTACACCTGTCCAACACTCGTTAACACTTCATTTCTAATCAGCCAATCACATGGCGGCAACTAGACATGGTCAAGACAATCTCCTGCAGTTCAAACCGAGCATCAGTATGGGGAAGTAAGGTGATTTGAGTGACTTTAAACGTGGCATGGTTTTTGGTGCCAGAAGGGCAGGCCTGAGTATTTCAGAAACTGCTGATCTACTGAGATTTTCACGCACAACCATCTCTAGGGTTTACAGAAAATGGTCTTGTTGATGCCAGAGGTCAGAGGAGAATGGCCAGACTGTGTCCGAGCTGATAGAATGGCAACAGTGACTCAAAAAACCTCCCGTTATAACCGAGGTGGGCAGAAGAGCATCTCTGAAGGCACAGTACGTCACACTTTGAGGCAGACGGGCTAAAGCAGCAGAAGACCACACCGGGTGCCACTCCTTTCAGCTAAGAACAGGAAACTGAGGCTTCAATTTGCGCCTAATAAAGTGGCCGGTGAGTGTATATAATATTTATATTTATATGGAGTAATTTTTTCTAGATAAACTCGGTACTTACTTCAGAGGGACACGAAACTGCACGGTGTCAGGGGGCTGCTCCTTGCCAGGTCTAACCAGGGTCAGGTTAAAGGTCGGGCGAAATATTCGCATTTGAGGATTACCCAACTGGTATATAGGATATCTGTACAAAATAAAATTGTATTATTTCTTTTATTTCTTTCATTAGCTGAGCCGCATTTTACATGTAAAGTGGACTGAGCACAACGGAGTACCACTGTTTATACACACACACACACACACACACACACACACACACACACACACACACACACAATTGAAGACAAAAATTTAACAAATAAAGAACTTATGACCAGTTTAAATTTTAGTACATCTATTTTAGTACTCTATACATTAATTAAACTTGCAGAACGTTTGAATTTGTATAGACAACAAACTTAAAGAATAAATGTGAAATTATTGTCCAAATTTGCACAGGACAGAGTACATACTATGAAGAGGAGAACAAGGAAAAATGTTTATCATAATTAGCTTTTCACATTTACACACTCAGATTCATAGTGCTCAGATATGGTATTTTCCATTTAATTTCCTTTTGGTGTAAGACATCAGGATTATAGTTTTTCACAAAGTAATACGTATATTTATTCCGATGTGTAGTTTTGATCAGCGGCAGTAATTTACGTGTTTCTGTACGAAGTGTTTTTTAATGGCTGAAATATTCAAAAAAAGATACATCGGATAATTGCATTCAAAAGCTCTAAATAAAATAATAACACTACTGTTGAGTTGCTTTCTTCCCAATTTTCGGTTTCAATCGAAATCATATTCAAAACGAACAATCACGCTTCAATAAAACATACTTACATTATTCGTTTAGCCATTATGTGAAAAGTTCGTCAGACATTTAAAATCACGCAGCTTGTGATTAATTTTCGTGCGCTGTAACGTCCTCTAAACTCAACGTGAGAAACAGGAAACGTGTATCAAGCTAGTCCGAGCTTCAAAATAAAAGCCCTAAAATCTTCTTGAGCTTTGAGCGGTGTTTGTCTTGAACGCTTTAACACATTTCTAATACATTTTATATTAAAAAAAAAACTATTTTTAATCTTAATTTTTAATCATATTTTTAATAATAATTTCTGGAATTTCTTTTATTTACATTCATTGAGTATGACAACAATTTACCTCATCTTTTCGCAATAACGGTATCAGGGACTTTTGTATTGAATTATGCCACCGTAGTTCCAGGACCGCAGATCTTGACACCTACACTTTCACAGCGTCACCTACCGAACTGGAAAATATAGTGGCGACTTATAGATTATAGATATCTTTCATGTTCTTTCATGTTCCGGACGATTTATTGTAGTTTCTCTACCATGTTTTTTATTTTTACATTTTATTTACAAGAATTACAAAAGTGTGTCAGCATGGCCACTAGGGGTCGTATCGAAATTGTGCTCTGCTTGTAACCATCCAATAAGTTACACACACAGTGATCTTGTATTTCTGTGCAATTTAATAAACATAATGTATTGTTTGCGAGTATATTTTCTGGTTTTGTCTTAATAAAATAAAAAAAAAAAATAAAAAAAAAAAAAAAAAAAAAAAAATATATATATATATATATATATATATATATATATATATATAGTAAAAATTGTAATATTAGTAGCAGTAGTAGTAGTAGCAGTAGCAGTAGCAGTAGCAGTAGCAGTAGCAGTAGTAGTAGTAGTAGTAGTAGCAGTAGTAGTAGCAGTAGTAGTAGTAGTAGTAGTAGTAGTAGTAGTAGTAGTAGTAATAAATAATAGTTACTCACCTTTGGTAAGGCGAGCGCCTAATAATCAATTAAAAGTATAACAGTATACAATACGCAATAAATACTATTGATTATCATAATTATCAAACCAGTTGTTGTTGTTTTTGTTGCTGCTGTTGATGTACGTTTCATTTCAATTTTTCAAAACTGTGCTAAATATTATTTACCTAAACTACGGTGCTAAAACGACATGAATAATAGTTAATTCAAAGGACCAGACATTCGGAAAACGACTCGCTCTTTTCTTTCAGAATAAGTGGCACGTAGTTTCGTCACGCCACCGATCACAAGTGCAGAACAGAGTTATTTTCTACACATTCCGGCCAAACTAGGTAAGGCTTCTCGCTCTTCTTTCTCGACCAAAACGCATGAATTAATCCACCATTAATCATATATTATAGTGTGAGAATAGTTTTTCTTCTTCTTGTAGTCCGTGTTGTTTCTATATGAATTATACACTTTGTTTAATCAGATTTACCAAGAACATGCGCTAGAGATTTAAACGTGTTGATCAGCGTGGTGTGATTATGATTTTTATGCTGATATTTTAAAATCCGCTTTCACTAAATTGGCTCTTTCGTGTCACTGTTTTTGTTGTTTTTCTTATATTTATATATTTATGCTAATACATGTTTGAGGGAAAAGACGGAGTGAGACCAAAATTCACAGCTTGGCCAATAAAGTGACAATAAAAGTGCTTTGATTTGATTTAAAGTTTCTGATTCTGATTTCAGACTATCGCCATGCCGCAAACTCGCAAACGAAACTCAAGTCCGGTTCCAGAAGTGACATGGGACACGGGTCTGAAAGAGATGAACGAGACCTGGAAAGGGGCGATCGCTTGCTTGGGTGTCGCTGTGTTTTTCGTCATGACGATCGGGATCATTTATTGGCAAGTTGTGGATCAACCCAACAAGAACTGGATCCTGAAGGGGAGCATCAGTGGTCTGATTTGGGAAAGGAAGACGCAAACTCTGGTCCTACAGACGCTGAACGAGGAGAAAACCTTCGCTGAGATCGACGTGGGCAATGTGGGGAAAACTGACGCCGAGATCCCGTTCATACGGAACTTGTGCTGGTTTAACAAAACCGAATTTTGCTACACCTTGGATTCGTTAGCAGAGGTAAAGATATCTCTGGAACTAGCGGACTCGGACACCGAATGTTATTATGTGTCCTGGACGCCACTGCGTTGCTATGTTGGCATTAAGGTAAAGCCCAGATTTTGTTTACAGTATTTAGATTGATTAACAATATTTAATCTTGATATTGAAATTGTTATTGTTAAATTGTGAAATGTTGAATTGCTTATTTGTAACGTTAAGTAAAGAAAAAGACTCGTTTTTTTATTGTAGAAGAGTGATATACAAGTTCAAAGTGAATACCAAAGTATATGGACACACACACACACACACATACACACATCTGCAGCGTTGGTATTAATAGCATTCTTAAATAAATTTTTCTACAGATTTTATCATCAAGTTGTTGGAAGGCTTTGGAAAAAATTGACTTCTTTATTATTTCCATATAAAAGTCAAAACAAACACAAAATATTTAGATATTATTTAAAAAAAAAAAAAAAAACAAGTTCAGTATATATCAGCACAGATCATTTTATGACATTTTTTGGACCAGCTTTCACTGAAACGCTTTATTTTTGTTTTGTACAGACATAAATATCAGTTCAAAAGACATCAGTTATTAGACAAAGTCTTTCTTTGTTCCACAAGCACTTTGTGGTTCAGGCGTCTATTCCTGTGTAATCCCTTCCTTTCCCACATTCCATACCTCAGTAATCCTTTATCACATTTCTACTAAGACAAGACTGAGGGCATTGTTCAGTCAAAACGTTCATAATTCTAACATTCGCTTTCTGAATATTGTAAAAGTACCACACATCCAAAACATGGCATTCTCTAAATAGTAGATTTCATTAATGTTTGTGTCTGTTTATTATTTTATTTGTGTATATAATGTAATATTTCTCTATGGATTTATTTATTGTTGTTTTTTTGCTCTAGAATTGTTTCTCGATGGCGAATATTTCATGGTACGGAGGTGCCACTGTCCAAGCGCCCACCTGGCCCATAAACAATGCCAACATTTCACTGCAGCCCTTTGTGGTCAGTGATCTAAAAGACAATCCTTCTGGCTTTGGATCTGTTTTAGAACGCTACTTTTTGGGATCTTCAGGTAAGCAGCTCCTTGCTTCCTCTTGGGGCTGAAGCCAAACAAGCCATTTGGTTTTGGCTTACATGATAGCGTTTAAAAAAAGAAAAAATAATGTAACAAGTGGAGCCATAGTCAGGCTCCACTGCACACACCCACACACACACACACACGCACGCACGCACACACACACACACACACACACACACACACACACTCACACACACACACACCATGTACATGTTCAAAAGTTACATGTTACTGTAAAGTAACATTGTACTGTTTTTAAAATCATACAAAAACAATAAATGTATTTTCTGTTACTGTAGCCGTAGTAGAAGTAGTAGTAAATTTACTAGTCACATTTGTTGCCATTAGATTGGATTAGATTCTACTCGCTGACATTAGATTAGATTGACATTAGTGCCATTATCTGAAACAACCCTCACCTTAGAAATCCATTTGTTTTAAAAACCATTGTAATATTCCAAAATACAGAATCACATGCTGTGTTTGTGAACTGGGATCAGCACAAATCAGGCCTTTAGAATTAAAAAAACAAAATACAGTAAAACCTCTAATAGAACGCCACCTCTAGTAGAGCGCCCCAATGCCGGTGTTCTGAAAATTCTTCCTACAGCTCAGAATGTCCTACACTTACGTCACTGCTCGGCTGTTCCTAGCTAGAGCGCTAAAACACGTCAAAACTGAATATTAATATAAATAACTACAATATATTGTAACATGTTACTAATATCTTGTGTACTGTTAAAGTGTCCATGTTCATTTAGTACATTTATGTTTATTAATTGATCCAACTCTACAGTAACAAAAGTACATACAACAAAAGTACAGGTAGGAGTTTTTGTAGGGTCAAGTAGGAGAAGTAAACGATAGATGTAACACATTTTTTAACGCGCGTGTAGTGCGGAAAGTAGAAAAATCTAAGCGGAGAACGATTAAGCAGTGACGTATTTTTAACGCGCATGCACAGCGCGCAGTGTAGGAAATTCTGAGCTGTAGGAAGAATTTTCAGAACACCGGAAGAGTTGAAATATGGAACCCCATTGGGTTCTATTAGAAGTTTTACTGTAATTATGAACTAAGTATAACTACATTGTTCCTTTTTTTGTCTTTTAAGGTGTGTCGGTTATAGTGGCACCTGAAGTCCCTTTACTGGTTGGTCTGGAACACAGAAAAAAGTACTGTTTGCAGACGCCCCCCAGTATGGAGAACTTGCCGCTACAGTACACCATTTGTGTTGGACCCAACCTAAAAACTGTCCACCAGGAGTCCATGCAGCAGCTCTTCATGACCAGCCGAGAGACCCCGGACTTGAGCATTTTACAGTATGCACATGACATTTAAAAAAAAAAACACTGACCCTTTTAATGTTGCTTCATGAGTGAGCATCTTGGCCTGGTTGAGATGAACCAACCAGGATCATCTGGAATTCTGGATCATTGGTGGCATACTTGGCTGCATATTTGACCAACTATTGGATCCAGCATTTTGGATCACTTTAGACCACTGGTAGACAGTTGTCATTGTTGTCATATTCCCAACAGCTCAGATAGATGTCATCTCTAACCACTAGACGATACCTGCTGGCACAGCATGCCTATTCTGCCAGTCTAGCCCAAGATCTTCAGCAGATTTACTCTACTTGGAAGTACAGAGTACCTCCTGCTTGAGTCTGTAAAAGAGATTATCACTGTAGAGAACATTTTTTAAGATATATCTATGTGTTTGCCAATTGAAAGGTAGTGGTATGATTGTTGCTGTGGAAGAGTAAGCGTCAGTGGCAGTGGTGGTCCAGTAGTTGGGAATTGAACTTGTGTCCAAGAGGTTGTCGGTTCAATGGCCATATTGATAAACTCACTCACTTTTTTTAAAACAAGTTAGTGGGAACACTGTCTCCACCAATCTACTGTAGTTGGTAATTTG
The DNA here is from genome assembly GCA_028031935.1 of Paedocypris micromegethes. NCBI lineage: Eukaryota > Metazoa > Chordata > Actinopteri > Cypriniformes > Paedocypris > Paedocypris micromegethes. Next base: position 5,058,445 of record CM051507.1, read on the forward strand.
CTCACTCCCTTGGAGTTCACCTTCTACCTGGTAGAAGAACCGGAGGCTATGAGCAATTTTTTTAAGCTGTGGTACTCATCTCTGCATCTTGCGATCTCATTGAGGGATCACCCAAACTTTTTGATGTTGAGTGGTAAATGTTTGCCAACCGGTGTCTCCAGGATAACAAGAACCCACTGAGATGGCCTCCCTGACTCTAAAGCCCCATGGGATAGTTATTTTCCTCAGACTTTTAGAGGGAACTCAACTGAATATATGCAGTGGACTGAGCACACAGCCCTGTGGAGCTCCAGGGTTAAGTGTGGTGGTGTGAGGAGGTGCTTTTACTGATCCGGACTGACTGAGGTCTCCCTGTGGGTTGACTCTACTCGGGATGTCCTCAGCTATAGTGAGACAGAACTGGGTTTGTTGTTCCTCGCTGTTCCTCATTTGAATTGTGCTTAGAAGTTGTTGAGGACATCCGCCTGGGAGGCATCAAGGTCACAAACATGTCTTTGGTAATGGATTGAAATCCTTCCCAAAGTGGCAAATGTCACTGCTGGTTGGGAAGGCCATGGTTTCTGTTGGGATGTGAAAACGTAAACACAACAGTCTCTAAACTCACAAAGTGAAGAGTTGTAGTCTTATTCTCTAGAGAGCCAGCGTGATGGAGTAGGTTAGGGTTTGTTGTTAGCCTAGCACAAAGACAAGGATGTGTTCCCCAATAGTAAAATTCAATTGTGACAAATTATTCATAAGGTATATATCTAGTACTTGAGTCATTTGATTGGGAGACGAAAATCTACCAGAGTTATACGTATGAATTTGTATTTAGGCTGCCTATCTGGAAGCTTCTAGGAAATGTGGACTCAGGAGCCAAGCTCGAAAAAGAACTGAGAACATTTGCAATCCACTTACAGAGGCATACGCTGGAGAAGAGTGTTATCAGCCTGGATGGAAGGTCCACAGATCTCCTTGCCAACACGGTAGGTAACAACTCTTTCCTCACTCGTGTTTGTAGTAGGACAATTATTTAAGCATAAAGACTTGTTGAGAGAAAACGGAGCATTAAGATAAAGGACTTATTAGTTAACTACAAAGTAAAGCAGAAGAAATGCTTCTGAACATAGGTCGAGTCTTGTTCTCATTTTTGAGTCTTTGAGTTTTAGTTTTCTGACTGTTCTGCCTCAACAATTTTCATTAAGTTTGGGCATATTCATAGATCACCAACAAATCAAAAGCTCAAAGCATTTCTATACCTTCTCAATGGTAAAGCATTCAACATAGTAGTTGAGTAGTTGACTTCACCGAGTGGTATACTGGGCTGGTAGGAGGATTGCGTTGGTTTTCAACACTTTCAGGGTGGCTTCTGTAGAGTAGGCATGGACAATGGACTGCGGAGGCATATTTGGGCTGAGTACCTCAAATTGTTGGATGTTGTTGCTTGGTGTTTCTCAAACGGTCTCAATGTGTTTCGTAGACTTGTAGAGGACATTTGATTATGTACGTAGAAGGAATCCATCCTTCCTGGTCACCGTCACTTCTTCGTGTGGAAGTATAGATCTAGGCATCTTAACTGGGCTGATCAATAAAACACAATTGCATTAAGTCCTAGGCAAGTTGTTTACCACAGATTATCTATATGCAATATTGAAAAGGTTTGTTTTCAGTCTAGACTTTAACCAACATTTCTGAATCTCGAAGTGTGCCAGGCAGAACATTCCAGAGTTTTTAGGATGAAACTGCCACAAATCTGTATAAGTTTAAGAAAGTAGGGTAGCAATAGCTGACCTGAGCTTTATGAGTACAGCGGTCTAGTTGGCTCATTATCAAGCTAGATTGAAAATTGTGAGATTTTGTTGATATACATTTCTGCGTCATCCATGTAACAATGAAAGTTGTAAGCATACTCTCTGAAAATGTCTCACAGCAAAAATATCTAGAAGGAAAACAGGGTTGGGCCAAGAACTGAGCCTTGAGGGACTCCTCAAGGTTTATGACTCAATGTGTGGGTAACGAAACTAGGAGACATGGACAAATTGGAGGCAAAATGAAAGCATTCAGAGAGATATAACTTAAACCAATCTAACACTTGTCCAGACACACCGTAGTTGTCGTAGTTAGTTAGATCCTGGTAACAGTTGTGTCCAGTGGTAGGGAATTGCAGGTTTGAATCCCATTTTGACTGGTTACTGCCCACTGCTCTGGGTTTGTGTGTCTGTGTGTGTAACTTCACTGGATGGTTAAACGCAGAACACAATTTCAATGTGGTATAGTAGCCATATTGACAAACTCATTTTCTTTCCTCAGCTTCTAGTTGTGTCTTCTTCATGAGGGGAGCAAGTGTTGGAACTTGTGTTTTCTCTTAGTACCGGGCAATATAAAACTTGATTGAACTGAATGTCTGTCACAGTGTTAAAATACTTCCTGACTAGTTTTTGTCAACTTTCTAGAGAACGAAACTGTACTTGTTGTAGGAAATCAATTGCAGCTCCGCTAAAATGTTTGTGTTTGTTTGTTTGCATGTCTGTCTGTCTGTCCTTTTTTAGAACCAAAAACATCGCAATGGCAAGAAGCATGGCAAGAAACCGAACCGAGATCTTTCTTTTGTGAAGCGTTTAAACATTTCCATTACCCTGTCGCCATACGTGAGTGTGAGTTCAATGGAGTTCCAGACTTCCATCCAGGATGGCATTGAAGACTTCTGGCTTAGCTTGCCCTTGGGGCCACAGGGACATTTGGTACCAATATCTAAATCAAAAAACTCTAACTTTGTTGCTGCTTAGTGTCTGTACATTAATTTCCATTATCTTAAGGTTCCGTTGTTGACTCGGTGGAAAGGAAAGTACAGCGTAAAACTCAACATCACCAAACCAGAAGCCACTCGCTGGTTTCTGGATAAAGTGAAGAGTTTACATGAGCATTTGGACATGGAATATATAATCCTAGAGGGTGGTGAAGGAAACACGTTTGAGAAACAGACTCTCCACACGCCGATACGCTTGGATAGTGAGGATTATGTCAGACTTTTTGCTGAATTGGCAGAGAGGATTGGAGACAATGCTATTCTGACTTCTGGTGCACGGTATATAACTAAATTGCGTCAACATAATTATTTTATTTACAGTATTTCTTTTCTTACTCTTGTAGTGAAATGTTATTGATTTTATTTTGTGAAGGGTTATTAATTTAACTCAATTATGTACTCTGTTATTTATCAAATCTTAAAGAATTACATTTTGTGCATGGTGTTCGCATAAATAGCAGATATTGGGTCGATTATATGGCTTAACATTGTTTCAAAAAAGAAATGTGCAAAGTTGATGCTGATTCCTGTCAGTCACTCTGAAGCTGTATTGTAGTGATGGCACGTAGCGAGATCCAATCCACTTATGTCATTCATTAAAAGCCAATGAGAGGACTCTGTATAAGTTTATATACTGTCTCAGGGAATATGCATGCTAATTACTTTCGCTCAAAGGTTTTGAATTCTGTAACTTTTCGCAACTTTACTCTCTATTGGTTTTTGTACAAAAACCACAATTTATTTCGATGTGTAAAAAAAACAACCTGTATTTGTCAGCACTCCTCTGAGATTCTTATCAGCATCTTGGCAAATAAGAATAAGTCATGTGTAAGGGCCGTGTGACCACGACTTTATTCATGATTTTTAAGCATTTATATAATAGGCTTAATGATTGTATTTTCACTCTAAATTTGAACCCGTTAATCATTTATAAATTAAGCTTATTCATACTTACAGTTACTCAGTGTGTTAATAAACACAAATGCCTCTTGAACTCATGATTAATTCAGGTTTTTATGAAACATTTACTAGCTGTTTTTGTGAGATTTTCTAAAGTGAGGACTTATGCGAAGTTATGTCTTATTTACAAAGGATGATTTAAAAATCAGTCATCTGCTGAAAACTAAAAAGAGACAACACAACACTGTGGGAACCAGACCATAAAACATGTTTTTCAAGAAATCAACTGTACATGAAATAACATTTAAAGTAAACTAAACATTCCAGAAACAAGTGCAAAAAGTGCAAACATTGCTGAATTTGAGATAAATTGAGACATCTTCTAAAATGCAACCCAAAGCTGGTATTAATCTTGCACGGTTTGTTGCACTTTTCAATTTTGTCAAGTTCCCAATGTGTCTAAAGCAGCACAACTCTCAAAGATGACCCGTCTCATTTAATTAACTCACATATAAGGCTTTAAAAATGATTAATTGGTTATTTTGCTGTTACTTAACTAATGATTCAAGTTAATTAATGATCAAAATTCTTAATCTCAATTTCTTGTGCATAAGGAGATTATGGACCAGCTATGTGGGACATTATAGGTCAGTTACAGTGGCACTCAGGATAGATTCACCTAATGCCATCACTACGACACATTGACAAAGTGACTGGCAGATGCCTACTTAGAAAGGTACTTGCGTAACTTTGGTTTCCTGATTTAAAAAACTATTTTTTTTTAACCTAAAACATTGTAAAACATTGTTTTGAACCTAACACTATTGTTTTTTGGAATTGCACATTATATTTTTATTTTTATCTCGTCACAACTGCACCACTGTTTTTGCACAGTTGTATTTTTGCACAACCTATTTATTGTGGTTTCTTTCTTCTTTTTTTCTCTTTGCTGTTTGAATTTTTGCCTCACTGTTGTCTTTTAAATTGTCCTTATTCGTTTTTCTGTTAAAAACTCTTTGCTGCTGCTGTACACAAAAATGTCCTTATTAAAAAAAAAAATCTTATCTTATCTTATCTTATGTTAAAACGTCAACCAGACTTGCTAAATGGTGGTTAGCTGCTTGATTATTTATCCGGTTATCCCAGGGAAAATGTATGTCAACTCATATTGGCCTTCATGAGCAAGTGTCACTCCAACACTGTATTTCATCAGGGAACTAAAGTTACGCAAATAGTCAAAAAGGTTTTCTGACTGTGAAAAATGTGTCATGTGATGTGAGTTAATGTCATTCAAAAGTTTATAGCATCGCTCAAAGGTTCTGCTTTAATTGTGTTTTCCTTCTGTTTAGGTCCAACCACAAACCACTTTTTATCTGTATGAATGGATTATACTCAGACTGGAGTTACTCTGGGCTGAAGGGCATCATTCCTTCTCTTTTACATTATAGCCTTTTGGGGTATAATTTCTTCCTTTCTGATGCAGTAGGTAATGCTTATTCAACCCCAACACACACACACACACACACACACACGGTTGACCCTAGTTTCTCTAACCTTAATCCTTAATTTTTTCTTCTTCAAATTGACAAAATCCTACAATATATGTAATCCACCCACAAAACAGTTATGTAAATTATTGAAGCCATATGTCATCCTTTCACAATGTTTAAACAAACAAACAAATAAACAAACAAAAAAGTTGTCTTGAAAGCAGCCACGCCTTTTGTCTTGGCTCCTCTTTGATAAAAGAAATAAGGTCTACAAATTTGACAAAATTGAACAGAGTTGGTAACAGTTTTGGTTATTAAGTTGTGCAAAATGAAAACATGTTTTTGTATCATGAAGAATAATTCAGCTGAAATTATCTGTGTTTTGAAATTAGGAGGTTCTCGGCCTGCTGACATGATGGTTGATGAGGAGCTGTTTGTCCGGTGGCTTGAGATTGCAGCTTTCTTCCCCGTCATCAGCTTCCAGACGCCACCTTGGGTCTTTGATAAAGAATGGGTGAGTGGTACATGAGTAGATGTTTAAACACTTCCCCTGTTATCAAGCTTTATTACAGTTTGAGGTCAAGAACCTTGCATTAGGTAATCAATCATTTAGAAGTTATCCAACTAAATTGTCTTTTAATTGTATTTTATTCATTTTATTTTATTCATTTTAATTATTTCAATTTTAATGAATGTTTTGTCATGGGCCATATTCAGAAATGTGAAGTTTTCATTTCTTTTCTTGTCTTCTTTTGGAATTAGGTTTTTTTCAATATATAATTTTAATATAAACTTAGACTAGTTAACCATGCAGAACAAAAATAGTTAAAAAAAAAAAACAAAAACTCAGTCGAACTCAAATGTGCAAAAAAGTGCAACTGCTAATTCATGTGATTTAGCATATAAATATCATCCAGTACCTTCAGCATTCTGCAGATGGCGATATCACCTTGTCTGCTCAATAAATTAACCACGGTAAAAAAATGTAGTGGAGTAAAAAGTACAATACTCAATCACTAATGTAGTCAAGAAGAGAGTAACAGTTGCTTGTATTTTTCAAACTCAGTGCAAGTACAAAGTAGCAAAAAAATACTTAAGTAGAGTAACAAAGTCCATTTACTCAAGTACTTTGCACCGCTCAATGGTTTACTGTTGAAGTCATAACGGATCAAGTTTGATGTAAAAAAAATGAATGTCCGAAACTTAGAAGGTTTGGTTTTTAGTTCCAACATTAGTTTGAGAACATAATATGTATTCTCACCATGAATCTCTAAACTAACCTTCTCACTATACTGCCAAAATACTGTCCTGTCTGTTCTTCACTGCTCACTCGAGCCCTGATGCGCTTCAGGTTGTTAGTTTTAGACTCGGACAGATGATCCCTCTGATGGTTGTTTTCCTTCCTGGTAAATTCTTTAACTTTGCCCCACATCACCTGTGGATAAGGATCCCTCGCTCTTTATTATGAGATCTGGTGCCACAGGTATAATAATACAAAGTGTTCTTTTAAAAAAAAACTAAAAATGAATATTAGTCCAAGGAATATTCCAGTTTATCCTTCCACTCTATCTTTCTAGGAATGCTAGGTTTGTTTTAACTTGTTGTTATTTTCTTGTGCCGATATAAAAACGCTATATACCGCTAATATATACTATATATACCGAGAGAGAGATATATAGTGAGTGAGTATGTCATATATATATATATTTTTTTTTTCCCAAACATGTTGAGTCAAGTTCAAGTTTCATATTTATCAGGCTCCTTTTCCAGTTGTATAGACTTTTTAAAAGTTCACAATATATAAATAAAAAAACATGTTAAAATAGAATTATACGTATTTTTAATTGCGTAAAATCACACTATTAAATCCTGGATGGATTTCTCTCATGTCGGTTTCTCTAGCTGAAGAATGCATTTCAAGTCTTGTTTCCTATTCCACATAAACAAAAAATGTTCTTCCAGATCCTGAACCTGACCAGATTCTACATTGAAAAGCACAATGAGTTAGTGGTTCCTTTAATACGGAAGTACGCAGCGGAGTGGGAGAACGATGGCAGTCCGATCTACAGGCCCCTGTGGTGGATCAGTCCAGAAGACCCGCTCACGTTCACCATCGATGACCAGTTTCTCATTGGAGACGAGGTTCTGATCATCAACAGTCCATCAGCAAATGCATTTAAATATTAGTGCTGTCAAACGATTACAATTTTTTTAACTAGTTAATCGCACTTTCCCAAACAAATTAGTTGTGATTAATCACAAATAACAATTATAATTCTATTATAATAACAATTATAATAAGTATTTATATTAATAATTATTAATAACTAGAATAAATATGTATTCTTGTAATAATAAGTATTGAAGTGTAGAATATAAATAAATAATAAGAAATAAATTAGTAAATGTAGATTAAAATTAATAAAATATAAATTAATATAAATTCAATTAAACACAAAATAAACACTTGTTTAAATACTGTAATATACCGTCTTTTTTACTGTAAGAAAACAAAGGGTGAGCTGGTCATTATTTAAAAAAAGTGAACACGGATGAGTGAGGGAGTGAGTGAGTAAATGTCAATATGGGCTCTACGAACCATATCGAAATTGTTGCTCTGCATTTAACCCATCGAGTAAAGTGTACATACACACAGTAAAGTGAACACTTGTATATTTGTGTGGCAAAAGTAAAACCGGTGCTATTAATGGCGTTAATAAAAATTCACGCGCTTTAACATATTTAATTAATTACACGAGTTAACGCGTTAACTTTGACAGCCCTCAAAATATATAATGCTCTGTTTGTTTTTGCTCGTAAGGTCCTTGTTTCTCCAGTGACTGAAAAGGGGGCGACGAGGCGAGATATTTACCTGCCTGGAAGCTTCTGTCAGTGGCAGGACATGAGCAACGATCAGGTGTTTGATGGAGGAACCTTTCTGGAAAATTACCCAGTCGGACTTGGAGATGTTCCGCTTTTCAGACGGCGGAGGCAGCCTGGAGGACGCTAGTCACTTTTCTTTTTCTTTCATTTTTCCTTCATGTTTTTGGCCAAAATACCGTTGATTGTAAACTGCACACGCAGCTAAGGCAATTAGAAGAGATTCTATAACTAATGAGAATCAGGGCATGATCATAAATACTTAATTAAATATTAGAATCTAGATTCTCTAATAGAATCACTCTAATATTTACACTTTAATAAATTCACTCTTATATTTACACTCTAATATTTCATCAAAATCCGAAAGAAAAAATTCTGATTACTCTAGATTCTAGATAGATCAGAAATGTTTCCTTCGAATTTTGATTTAGATAAGCACCTTTGTGGCCATTTTGACAAACTCACTCTTTTTCAAATAAGGCAAACAAATCAGCATGTTTGCCTTTAATACTCTGTAGTTTGTTTTATTCAAAAGCATTTCAAATATTTAATTTCAAATATTTTATAATTTTTGCACTGACCTAACCAAGAAAATTACAGAGTAGTGTTTGCGCAATTATTAATTTAGTTTTAACTTGACTTTAAATTCCACTTGTTGAAATTGTTATAAATTATTGTACTTCAAATTATTATTATTTCGAGGAAAAAATTGATTGGTCAAAATCATACGCACATTTAAATTTCTCAAACTTTTTAGAACAGATTCAATGTAGGAAAAGCATGAATTGTTTTAGTAATTCAAATAACTTTTTTGTGTGATTTGAATGTACTGTAAAAGAACAAAATGATGGTGATAGAAATAAAATACATAATACGCTTACATTTACCACTTGTATTACTAGTATCACTTACTGTATATGTACTACAAGCGTTCCCAGTAGCTCAGTCTGTATGGGTTTGAATCCCAGAAAAGGCAGGAATTTGTTGAATTGTAAAAAATTGTAGTTAAATGTAAGTAAATACATATATTTTATTATATTAACAGACTGATCTTTATGTCATGTAGAAAACAGTAAATTACAAAACTCCAGCTGCTCAGTTCACAGACTGGTCACATTTTAATTGTTATTTAGCTTTTAATTATTAAAAGTTGATAATAATAATAATAATACTGTCATTACTCGTGTCTGCGTCATTACCAAGAGATACTTGTGGTCTTAAGAACCGTCTGACAGTGGATGAGCTTTGTTATTGCTCAGAACTACTTCTTCTGTTTTGGCTTTTCACTTTCTCCCTGGCTTATATTACTCACTATCCCTCCAAAACAATCTCATTCTGGCCTCTCTGATGTACTCGTTCTTTGTTCTGTCCAACCTCATCACTCCTGAAGAGAATCTCAACATCTTCATCCTCCATCTTTGCCTCCTGTATCTTTCTCACCTCCACTAAGCCACAGCGGGTCTCACCAACAGCGCTGAACTGGTGATCCTAAGTGTACTTGTGCTGCCCTCTACTGGTGACTAAAGGAAGAATCTCTGAACCGTTATGTTTTCGGTAGCGTGTTTTGGTCCGTGCGCCCCCTGGCGGCAGCGCTATATTACCGTCCACAGAATAATGCAGCAGTGCATAAATCAAAGGTCGGGACGGATCTGTGTCATGATGTTCTTTAGCATCTAACGAGTTGTCCGTGTAATCCAGTGAATCCAGGCCGAGGATTATGAGCTCTTTCTGATTCGAAACATCATGTGCTGACTTTATACTGTCATAATCCCGCCACGCATGAAGAATTTCGTGTCACGTCAAGCAGTTTCCAGTCACTTTAAAACAACCTTTAAATTCCTCTGAAGAGTCTCGGGAACTTTGGCCATAGAAAGATTTGACATGTAAGTGATGCGTATGTACATCCACACATTTATCTGTCTGTCTGTCTATTAAACTGTCTGTGTGTCTGTCTACTTGCATTTTTCCTTTATCGTTTTGTCTTTTAAAATTGTCTGTATCTATTGTTTGTATTTCCCTGTCTGTATAATTTTTACTCTTTCTATTTTTGTCATGTCCTTCATTTTCCCTGTCTGCCTGTACTTTTTTTATTGCATTATTTTTTTACTACTTGTATGTCTGTCTGAAAGTCATTGTTCTAATCTTTTATGTATGTTATTATGTGACTGTTTGTCTGTCCATTTGCATATCTGTTATATACAGTACAGTATTTGTATCTGTCTCATATTTTCTTTATATATTTTCCCAGTCTACCTGTCTGTCTGTCAGTCAATTTTGCTTCTCTACATATTTAAAAAATGTAACTTTTTTACCGTCTTTTGTCTTTTATTTTCTTTATATATTTATGTATATATTTCCCAAGTCTACCTGTCTGTCTGTCTATTTTCCCCCTATATATTTATTTCCTGCCTGTCTGTCTGCATGTATTTTACTATCTGTTTTTCTTAGAATATATTGTATTTTCACACTCTGTCTGTCTGACCATCAGCACACTTCTCTCTTTCCCTCCGTGGATTTGTGTTCCTCAGGCTGGTGTAATTTTAAGCAGATTGTTGTGTAGGAGTAAGTTCCTGTCGTCTGTGTCGCTTCCTTCCTTCATGTTTGCGTGCTGGTGAAACTCGAGCCTCCAGTAGCTGATACCTGTACAGTTACATGATCTGGGGGGCTCAGGTGAACCCACCTGTCTGTCTGTCAGTTTTTTTTTTTTTTTTTTTTTTCGTTTTTTAATGCTTCTGAATATTAATAACTTAATAATAATATATATATATTTTTTTAGATCTTTTAGTCTAGATTTGTATTTAAGGTAATTAAATACTGGACAAACCTTGGACTAAACTTTTACTCTTCTTTTTTGTACTTCTTTTTTATTTATTTCTCTCTCTCTCTTCTTTCTCTCTTTCGCTTTCTCTCTATCTCTCTTTTCTCTTTCTCTCTCTGTCTCTCCTTTCTCTTTCTCTCTCTTTTCTCTTTCTCTCTCTCTCTCTATCTCTTTCGCTTTCTCTCTCTCTCTTTCTCTTTTTCCCTTTCTTTCTTCTCTCTTTCTTTCTCTCTCTTTTCTCGTTTTTCTTCTCTTTCTTTTATTTCTCGGTATGTTCCTCTCTTTGTGTTTTTTTTTTCAGCTTTGTAATTTGGTCTGTCTGTCTCTCTCACTCAAAAATAAAGATAAGCTGGTTTTAGCTGCTTCGTTGAATCCGGCGTGTAGACGAGTCTGTCGACAACATTTAGGGATTTTAATTTTCACTTTCTAAGCTTCGCACCAGTAGAAATTTGTTTAACCTATTTTTTAAATCATATTTTAACTTCCAGGTAATTCCGTCATCGTTATGACATCACGTGCTTCATCGCCCCCACGCCAGTTTTTGTTTTTGCATCGTTGATAAGCGTCATGAAATATTAATTATTTGGCTTTTTCTTCGTGCCGTTCTCTGTCAATGGCTGGTTCTTTGACAATAGCATTTCCCTCCCAGCTCCACACGCACACACACACACACACACACATTTTCATGCAGCACCTCGCGCGACTGCTCACTGATGCACTGACGAAACAAACAAACAAACAGACAGACAGGTAAAAATTGAGCTTTTTTAAATCTTTTTTATTCTTCACTTTTAAAATACTTCACTTGGACTTTTATTATTGAAAATATGCATTCTTATAATTTAAGAAGTCATTTTGAAACTTTGAATGGGTGTAAATTGGGTTCCTCAATTGGGTTACACACACACACACACACACACACACACACACACAATAATAATAATAATTGAACCTTAAATGTGGACCAATTTGACTCTAAAATGCAGCAAATGCATTTACAGTAAAGCGCATTTTTGCTTGCACACCTGTGAGTTGCTGTTGTGTGAGATGATTATTGTGTAAACACAGCTGTAGTCAGCAGCTGGATCCACATCTGAGTCTGATGCTGATCTCTCACGATGAACATGTCTGCTTTGCTTTCTTGTGTTACTTCTCTATTATCTACTGTTAAACTTATAGTAAGCACATTATGGGTTAAGTACGTGCCCGGAAGTGCGGATACCTTACTGTAAAATTTCTCCATTACATGTTACTAGTCAAAAATTCCAGGAAGGCTTGAGTAAAAGTTGTAAAGTTGTAAAGTGTCCTATTTTAAAAAGTGTTTTACTCCTACTAATTTTAGGCTCAAAAACACTAAGAAATGTGAAAAACAAGAAAGTTTTTTTTTTATTATAAAACTATTTTTAAATATGCAAAAAAGTGCAACCGCTAATTCACATTGATGTGATTTAGCTGATAAACAGCATCCAGTACCTTTAGCATCCTGCAGATGGTGATATCACCTCATCCAATAAATTAACCATGGTAGAAAAAGATGCCGCACAATCACAACGAGTAATGATAAGTATCCATTTAAATGTAGTGGAGTAAAGAGTACAGATACTCTAATCTGTACTAATGTAGTCAAGTAGAAACTAAAAGTTGCTTACTGTATATTTCTGATACTCATATAAGTACAAGGTAGCAAAGAAATACTTAAGTAACAATGTCCATTTACTCAAGTTCTTTTGGTTTAGGTCACATCTAGGCTAATGTGAGTCTTTTTGTTTCCTGCCTTCAGGCTCAGAGCTGCTGGGATTAGCTCCTAAGAGCTGCTTCTTAGAAATAGAAAAGCGTTCAAAGAAATGAATGGATGGATAGATGGATGCAGCTCTTACAATCGACAGTAACAGCAAAATGGCCAGAGAATGAAACAGGGACAACGTGGCAAAGTCACTTTTGAATATCAGCATTTACAGCGTCCGAGTGAATTTTTTTCAAAAATGCTTGATTATGAAATAAGACTTTCCGCCAATCACACGTGTTTTTTAATCGTAAACATAGACGTGTTGTGCTTTAAGGTTGATTTGCGGTGAGAAGGGAACTTGGGAAAAGTGACACTTGTTATATACCAACAATATGAGCAATATTTATTTATTTTTCTTGTTCATTCATATTATAATTCATCTATCAACAATGTGCAATATTTTTCATATTTTTTATCTTTAATTATTGTTTACCATTGTGGCTGCTGCAAAATGTAAATTTCTCATTGTTGGGACAAATAAAAGTTTTCTTCTCCTTCCTCTTCATCTCCATCTTCTTCCTCTTCTTCTACTTCCTCCTTCTTCTTCTTCCACTTCTTCGTTCTCTTTGTCTTCTTCCTCTTCTTTCTCTTTTTCTTCTTCTACTTCTACTTCTTCTCCTTCTTCTTCTTCCTCCTCTTCTTTCTCTTTGTCTTCTTCTTCTTCTTCTTCTTCCTCTTTTTTCTATTTGTCTTCTTCTACTTCTTCTTCTTCTTCTTCTTCTTCTTCTTCTTCTTCTTCCTCTTCCTCTTCTTCTTCTTCTTCTTCTTGTCTCCTCCTCCTCCTCCATCCATGTTTCCAGCGATCCCTCACGATGCTGCTGGTGCTGCTCTTGGTCCTGGAGGTCCGCTCCACGTCCGTCCCCCACAACTCCACCACCTACGACTGCTCCTGCCACGTGGACCTGAAAATCGCCAACTGCAGCGGGCACAGCTTGACCCGCCTGCCCGTCTCCCTCCCGCCGCTGACCGAGCAGCTGGACCTGTCCCACAACCTCCTCGCCACCGTCCCACGCCGATCCTTCCGGGCCACGCGGAGGCTCCTCGTGCTGCTCCTCAGCCACAACCTGATCATCACGCTGGCCGACGGAGCCTTCTCGCTGCTGGAGGCTCTTCTGAGGCTGGACCTGAGCAGGAACCGCATCTCCAACCTGAGGGAAGGCTTCTCCCTGGGACTGGGCTCTCTGCGTGAGCTGTCTCTGGCGGGGAACCAGCTGAGCGTCCTGGACAGCGGCTGTTTCGTCCACCTGGACGTGCTTCAGAAGATCAAGCTGGGCCACAACGCCATCAGGACCATCAGGAGGAGGGCGTTCGGCTCCCTGGGCACCTTGAGGCAGCTGCACCTGGACTGGAACAACATCACGCTGCTGGAGAACGGCATCTTCTCCATGCTGCGCAACCTGGAGCTCCTCAACCTGCAGCACAACCGGATAAGCCAGCTGGATGATGGCGTGCTGTCTCCGCTGACCAGCGTCTCGCTCCTGGACCTGGCCCACAACAACCTCTCCACCATCAAGTTCAAGACGTTCCTGAGTCTCAACACGTACGGCACGCACATCCTGCTGCGGGGGAATCCGTGGGACTGCGACTGTGACCTGCAGAGAGTCTTCCGGAAGCTGTGCAACGTCAAGCGTCTGTTCCTGGACGACTTCAGCAGCCTCACCTGCTCCAACTGGGAGGAGATCCGAGGGAACTACACGGTGTTCGACGTGGAGTTCTGCGTGGCCGAGATGGTGACGGTGCTCGTCATCACCATCACCGTGGTCATCACCGTCGTGGCTGCTATAGTCATGGCGGAGAAGAAGAGGAAGAAGAGGAATAAGGAGAAACACTGGACTGAGGTCAGCGGACTGTCTTGTACCTCACAAGACTGAGATTGTGGGAAGAACTATGGAAGCCCCTAGAAAAAAAATTCTTTTTATCTCAGAATTCCGAGTTATTAGGTCAGAATTACGACTTTTTTATCTCAGAATTCAGACTTTTTTTATCTCAGAATTCCAAGTTAGTCATAATTGTGACTTTTTTTTTATCTCAGAATCTCGAGTTAGTAAGTCAGAATTCTGTCTTAAGAGTTATTGAGTCTTAAGAATTTTGACTTTTTATTTTAGAATTCCGAGTTATTAAATCAGAACTCTGACTTTTTATCTCAGGATTCAGAATTTTTATCTCAGAATTCCAAGTTGGTCATAATTCTGACTTTTTATCTCAGAATTCAGACTTTTTTTATCTCAGAATTTCAAGTTAGTCATAATTCTGACTTTTTATCTCAGAATTCAGAGTTATTGAGTCTTATTATTCTGACTTACTAACTCAGAATTTTGAGATAAAAAGTCGGAATCCTGAGATAAAAAGTTCAGTGGCGGAAACGGGCTTCCATAAAGAATGGTGGTTCCGTTGGAGAAAGTGGACACAAAACCGTCACTTGAAAAAGCAAAAAAGATGCATGTGAAAGCACGTTGCGTATTTATAATGTATGACTTTGTAAGTAATTTTGAATGATCTGTCTTATTTCTGTAAATATGAGTTATTGTGTATGAATATCAATTAATTTCTCCGGAGAAATATCCATATACAGAATGTATAAGTATTAAACGTGAATATGATCGGTGTGAGTGAGTGTGTGTGTGTGTGTGTGTGTGTGAGTGAGTGAGTGTGTGTGTGTGTGTGTGTGTGTGAAAGAATACGAATTTGCTTTAAAGTCTGACTTAACACTAATTGTTTTTGTTACGACAGTTTTTTTCATTACGTTGTAATTTTTATTTACTCGTTGTAAATAATAATAATAATGATAATAACACTAAATGCCGTGTGTTATTGCATTTATTTTTTTAACTAAATATTAAAAGTGCTTTGGGTAAAATTAAGAGTGCTTTACTCAATAATGACCATATTCTATTTTGATTCTACTCACGTGAAATGATGAGTAAAATATTATGTCGTTTTTACATGAGATATGTACATCTGTTTTAAAAATAAGGTCATTTTTACACATTTTACACATTTGGTGTTGCCTGTGACGTCGCGTTTTTGTAGTTTTTTGTCGCTTTTGAAACACTAGAGGGCGACGTGGGACTTTTTTAACTTCTCCATGCAAAAGCTTTAGTAAATTAACCCATTGAAGCAACGTTCACTTGCAGCAAATTCGGGAAAATGAATTCAACATTGGTGGTCCGTTAGTATTAAAACATATTTGTTTACGCTTGTGAGTCGTGGTTTCTCATTGGACAGTCAACGCAGGTGACGTCGAACATTAAAACAGAGAAGCCTCCCGATTGGACGACTGAGTCTACACGTCAGCAGTAAATTATATATTCATGAGTTCAGGGTTCGCAGAGCTGAGCGCGTCAGCAAAGATAATGAATATTCATTAGGTTATTCCTCAAGTTAGTGCTTGTGCTCTCGTGCACAGGTGAGCGATGGCCATTCACATTAAAAACGCAAAAATGTCCGTTTTAAACTTCACTGAAACCTAAACGAACAACAGGCGGTTCCGAAACACCTCACATGGGTCATGGAGGACGAAACCCAGCCTGGTGTTTTCGGTTCGTGACGACGTTAGCAAACGCACCTGAATCTCCACAACTTCAGGTAAATGTCGAGACTTACTTTTCTATTAAATACAGTGTATGTAAACCTTGAGTAATGTGGTTAATGGATTGTAGATACACTAGTATCGTAAACATTCACTTCGTTTTCCTTTCCTGCATTTCTTGAACTCGCAAAGAATTCGTAGAAACGTATTTGATTATTGCGGATTTTTTTTTGTGGCCACATAATAAATAAATGGAACAAACCAGTTTGCTCAAACGCGATTATAACGTGTCTAATAAGGACAAAGGTAATTGTGCATTCTAGGAGTTCTGAAAAAAAAGGAAGTTCCGATACTTCCGTAATGTGACGATTTCAAACAGGCGTTCAAAAACGACCGCTGACGTCACATAGAGAGAGACAGACAGTGTTGTAATCATTTGATTTATTTATGTAATCATTCACGCCAGACATGAAGAAATGTCTTTGTTTTAATATTATTTATTGGCGTTTAGAGCAGAAACTACTTATGTGTAAAATAAAGAATAATAATAATAATTCATTTATTTTTAGATCTGTGCATTCATTTATGAATTATTTCTAATCACTGCTACTGCGTTTTCTGAGATTTGTTATAGATTGCTGTGTTTCTAAGTTCTAAGGTAATTTATCCATTTTAAAATAATTTACATCTATTTGCTTTCATAACTTATTTGAGTGTATGAAATATGAATTTCTGCAATACAGGACGATACAGAAAGTAGGTAAAAAAATATCTAATGTGAAAGCTGTAGTTGATTTTGTTTTTTAAACCGTGTCTGTATATTTTATTATCCACTAGATGGAAACGTTTTACCTTTATTTGTGCTTGAACGCCATGAAATTGTATTTACTAGTGCTGTCAAACGATTAGTTTTTAAACTAGTTAATCACACTTCCCTGACCAAATTAATTGCGATTAATCGCGATTAAAAGACTGAAGCTTATAATATTGGATATCGAGGGGTAATATGTAAATTAATGTTAACTTGACACTAAATAAACACTTGTTTACATACTGCAAAATATTTTGTATAATAGTGTAATGTATAGTAAACAAATACATTGTTCAATTTGCAACACCCGAAGTCGAGTTGCAGTTTTTTTCAAGATAATACACACAAAAAAGTCAATTTTGGTCTTACTTGTAAGTGTTATACATCAACTGAAAGTTTGTATAAATGTTTGAAAGCTCTTAATAAAAACAGAACGTTGTAAAAATAATAATAATAAAACAAAGTTCTGCCTTCTGTTTGTCAGCTAATAACAAACTGTAACTTAATAAATACTTATCATTCTAAGATGAAACATATGTCTACATAAAGCTTAGAATGTCTGTTTTTAAAAATAAGTGCAAGTAAATACGGTGTTGTCTGTTTATTGAATCCGTATGAATCTAAAGCTTCGGCTTTTTGAACAAAGTTATTAGCAGTTGAAAGTGAACTGTGTCTGTGTTTCTCTCTGAGAGGGGAAATAGATCAGTGTCACTTAGCGCCAAAGTGCCATCACCTGTTCTCAATCAGGAGACAGCACATGGCTTTCTTGGTTCTATTCATTGCATGTTGCCAAACCGAAAGTAAAAAAAAAATGCAACTTTGATTAATGGTGTTAAAAGAAATAGACACGATTAAGCACTTAAAATTAATCGCGTGCGTTAACTTGTTAACTTTGACAGCACTAGTTTTTACCGTATTTTAATGTTATGTAATAGCCATAGTCATTGACACTTTGTTTTAGAAATAGTAACAACAGATTTTTTTTTATTCCTTTTTATGGCAGTATGGGGAAAATGACAGAAGGAAAATTCCCATTACCATAGCGACAAAAACAATGTTCGTGTTCCTCCGGGGATTTACTGGTATTGACGATGAAGTGGTTCACCATTTCTCCAGAAACGGCGTTTTTTAGTTGATTTAGTTTACCGTTTTACAAATTGCCAAGCCGGCAAAAATGGCGGACGACCGCGTAGCCATCCTAACTGAGGATGAGGAGGAGCTGAAGAGGAAACACCACGAGCCTTTTGACCGCCTGTCTCTGGAGATCCAGACGGACCGTCCTACACCACCATCTGAAGCCGAGACCACCGACGAGTCTCCCGCCCCTCGGCTTGACGTCAGCTGCTGCCACCGGCTTCTCCTGCGGGTCAATCGCCACCTTCTGGTCTCCAAAGCCTTTTATTTATTCTTCTACGCGGCCTACGGCTCTCTCCAGCCTCTTCTCGCTCTCTACTACAAGCAGCTTGGCATGAGCCCGAGTCAGAGTGGGCTCCTGGTTGGCATTCGCTACTTCATCGAGTTCTGCAGCGCTCCGTTTTGGGGAATCGTCGCCGATCGCTATCGGAAGGGAAAGGCCGTGCTGCTGTTCTCCGTCTTTTGCTGGCTGGTGTTCAACTGCGGGATTGGCTTCGTGAAGCCACCGAGCATGACTTGTGGAGCGGAGAACACGCCAACGCCGCCCGCCACGTTTCAGACGACGTCTAACGAGACCGTCTACCTCAACGCCACATTCCCAACGTCCAGCCCAGCCCGACCGCCGAGGGATTTATCCAGACGTGACTCCAACTTGAGCTCCACCATCATGCCTGAGATGCTTTCAGACCTCAGCTCCACCGTCACACCTCCAGAGCCACGCACACAGGTTTTAACATCCACCCAGGACTCCAGAAACATGACGTCTGCCAGCACAACTCTCAGCTCCACCACCCGACCCAAACCAGTCCCTCCGGAGTACAACCTGGACCAGGTTCACGCCATTTTCCTGCTGATTCTGCTCGTAATCATCGTCGGCGAGTTTTTCAGCGCCCCGGCCATCACCATAGTAGATACGGTACGTGGATCTAATGATCAAACTTCCAAAGCGTTTTAAACCAGTGCAGGAGATTCACAATCTGATTTTTCACGAATTGAACAAATTAATGTATGAAAATCCCTTTATTACTTAAAAAAATGTTTAAAACCTATGCAGGAGATGTCAGATTCAATCAGAGTCACAATCAAATTTTTCCCAAATTGAACAAATTAATGTATGAAAATGCCTTTTTGTCTCACAGCGGCGAAAATTGAAGCTCACAACAGCGGTAAGAATAGAAAGAAGAATAGAGAATGTGTAAGACTGGACATAAGACAATATACATGAAAATAGAAAAACTAGTAAATAAACATGCATGAGCATAGACGTAAATCACACTCTGCGCATCATAAGTAAACATAAATGTAACCATAAATAACACCTATCTGAGCGCTGCACAAGTCAACACAGTTGGCCAAAGTTCTGGACACGGTCAAGAATGTTAAATTGAATTAAAAGAGCAAAAACAACATCAGCAAACCAACGCGCTAAAAACCATAAGCGTCAATGTCTCTTACAATATTCAATAGTTTGCTTGTTTTTTTTTCTTTGTGGTTTAATAACTAGTACATTTTTAATGCCTAATCAATCAGGTGAAGATTTTTCCAGACGCTAATGATTTACTCAATTTACTCATTTACTAATGATTTTTTCCAGACGCTGATGATAAATCAGCACCGTTGGCCAAAGTTCTGTACACAGTCAGGAATTATAAATAAAATTAAAAGCGCAAACACTAAATCAATCAACCAATGCCAATGTAGCGGATGTAGCCAATGTATTAAATTTTACTTCATTTGCATGTCTTTTTTTGGTTTGTCTTTGTGGTTTGTTCAATATTATCGATCCATTCAAAATCACAATAGAAAAGTCACAGTTTTGCAAAGTAAAACGAATAGATAATTTTGTGTTTTTGCGGCTAACTTAGTTATTCACTTACACATTTACATTGTACGAAAAGCTTTGTCTAACTGTTTTGATATAGGATAAAAGGATTGTAAGAAAGATTAAAAAGCATCGTAAGGGCCGAATGTGGCCCACTGGCCGCTGGTTGTCCACCCCTGTTTTTTCAACCCTGTTTCTTTTCAAATTGTCGAAAGTTTTCAAATCCCTGTTTTTACACTTTCACAAGAAGGTTCCTGGACGGAACATGCAGCTTTGGTTCAGAAGACGAGCGTGACAAACGTGTGTGTGTGTGCGATGTGTTCCAGGTGACGCTGCAGTATCTGGGTCCGCACCGGGACCGCTACGGCCTCCAGCGCATGTGGGGTTCACTGGGATGGGGCGTGGCCATGCTCTGCGTAGGCATTTGGATCGACCACACGAGCACCAACCTGGTCATCGGTGACATGCAGTGCATCATGGAGAACTTTAAGAGCTACCGCGTTGCCTTCATCGTGTTTGGGGTTTTGATGGCGGCGGCACTGATCGTCGCCACGCAGTTTCACTTCGACGTTCGATTCGAGGCCAGCGCCAACGACAACGCGGAGAACCTGGAGAGTCCGACCAGCAGCCCGGACGAAGAATTCCGATTCTGGGACTTGCTGCGACTGCTGTGCGGCGTGCAGTACGGCACCGTGCTGTTTGTGGCCTGGTTCATGGGCTTCGGATACGGCTTTGTCTTCACCTTCCTGTACTGGCACCTACAGGACCTGACTGGGACCACCACCCTGTTTGGCATTTGCTCTGTCCTCAGTCACGTCTCGGAGCTCGCCGCTTACTTCACCAGCCACAAGTTCATCGAGCTGGTGGGACACATCAGGTGAGACGAATTGAAACGCTCTTTAGAAGCTGGGGTCGACAATATAAATGGCCCGGTGGCTCGGACCTACTTTTATAACCAATAAAGTTACAATAAAGTCTGGCCAGTAAAAATGACTCAATACAAAAAATCCAATTTCTCATTTTCTACCTGCATTTCTGTTAAATCGTTTGGCTCGCTAACTACCGCTAACGCGTCATCCCGACAGTCTTGCTAATATGCAACAAGTTTTTGGTGCTCCGCCTCCAAACACTGCGCGCGCCACCGCAACATACGTACAGAAGTAATTTACCCGCGAATAATCTCGTTAAATCTGGGCATCAAAAACGCAAGTAACGAAAATAAATAAAGCAGCGCTGGGGAAAAAAGACGGCTACTACTTAGCAATAATTTGTTAAAAGAAAGGTTTGTTACATCACGAAACGCTAACGCGGCTTTACTGTGCAATGACAACACTTTGCCTTTGCTACTTTGCTATTATTAAGCCATACAGTAATACAATAGCCAAACTACTATCATGAATATTACCCGAAGAACAGAGTATCTGACGCGTGATGTCCGTCACATTCAGACACAAGCAGCCTCATCACAGGATGTGATCCTTTTGTCCCAAGATTTCAAACGTCTAAACACGTTTAAAATAATTTATTTGATGGTCTTTAATAAAACTATCCAGACATTCTGGGAGTTAGTTTAAATTAAACGATAAATTAAAATATATTTTTGTATTTCCAGTTATGTATTGTTGTTGTTGTTGTTGTTGTTGTCGTCGTCGTTGCAAAATGGTTTTTGGTTTCTGCGTTCAAAGGTCAAAACTTTTTGCAGTTTAAATCACTCTGGCAGGAACACCACTTATACACCACGTATATTTACTATGGCTCATAGATGAAGTCACTGCTGTGATGCTGATCTTTTTGTTTGTAACACTTGGACGATAAATGTTCTTTTATTATTGATGTTTTTCAACTGATACTGATTCATTCTGAACAGAGCAAACCAGACACTGCAGGGGAACTATATGACAAAACTGCCAAAAACATTTTTGAAAAAAATGGTCGAAAAAAATTGCAAACTTTTTAAAATTGGGTGCAGAATAGTTTGTGCAGCAGCAGCAGCTCGGTCAGTAGCCGGTGTTTTACCAATCTTAACAAATTTTTAATGACTTGAAAGTTGCTATGAATAGAAGCATCTAACTGACAGTATGAAGTAACACAAAATAGGTGCTGTATTGGCACAAAAATGTTTACTATGGGCACCACTGAGCTAGGTGACATGTTTCAGGAAGGAAGAAAAAAAACCTGAAAGGAATTGAGGGAAAGCAAAAGAAATTACGTAAAGAAAAGGCAGAGAATTGCACTTGATCTGTTTTTGCTCAGTTTTGCTGTCCTTTGCACTAAACCTACAATAAACAAAGTAAATGATTTTCATTATTACATTTCATTCAAGCAACTTTGCCGGTGACATACATCCATTCAAACAAAAATGTTTGAGACAATAAAAGTCTCTTATCTTATCTTATCTTATCTTACTTAATCTAAATGGAGTTGCCACAAATTGTAGACTAACATGGCGTCTCAAACCTCTTGACATTTCTGCCTAACTGTTGTTGTTGTTGTTGTTGTTGTCAGGGTCTTGTACATCGGCCTCGCCTGCAACACCGCACGTTACCTCTACATCTCATACCTGGAGAACGCCTGGACCGTTCTGCCCATGGAGGTTCTACAAGGTAAGAAAATAAAGGCTTGATTGCAGCGAGCCAACGGCCTGTAGTTCCAATCGCCCTTTTTAACGTTTTGTGTATGTGTTAGATCAGGGGTGCGCAAACTTTTTGATTCGCGAGCCACATTGGGTTCTAACATTTGACAAAGGGGTGGGACTGGGCTTCCTGGTCAAGCGGCTGTCAATCACATTCAGCCAATCAGAGTAAGGGCCGTCCCTAAGTGAAGCTTGTACCAGAAGTCCAAACAAAAAAAAAAAAAAGAAATGGAAGAAAGAATCTGAAGCGGAAAAAATGTTACGTGACGATTTTTGTTTATTTCTTTATTTTATTTATTTCTTTCTTATCTTCTCTACGTTTGATATTTTTGGCCTCTGATTCCATAGACTAACAGTATAAAAATAAATGTTGAAAGTATACTAGTACAATGCGTTTACTTACATTTTGTATTTATGGTTCTGCTTTTTAAAATGTGTTACATTAAAAAAAATTAAATAACCCTTCATAACAGATTAACCGGATTTACATAAAAAAAAATCTGACTTTCATTTAATTTTTACAGGTTTGGCGGGCCGGATTAAAACATTAAAGAAGTCACTGCTGTGATGCTGATCTTTTTGTTTGTAACATGTTACAATGTTTGCACTTGGACGATAAATGTTCTTTTATTATTGATGTTTTTCAACTGATACTGATTCATTCTGAACAGAGCAAACCAGACACTGCAGGGGAACTATATGACAAAACTGCCAAAAACACTTAAAAATTGCAAACTTTTTAAAATTGGGTGCAGAATAGTTTGTGCAGCAGCAGCAGCAGCTCGGTCAGTAGCCGGTGTTTTACCAATCTTAACAAATTTTTAATGACTTGAAAGTTGCTATGAATAGAAGCATCTAACTGACAGTATGAAGTAACACAAAATAGGTGCTGTATTGGCACAAAAATGTTTACTATGGGCACCACTGAGCTAGGTGACATGTTTCAGGAAGGAAGAAAAAAAACCTGAAAGGAATTGAGGGAAAGCAAAAGAAATTACGTAAAGAAAAGGCAGAGAATTGCACTTGATCTGTTTTTGCTCAGTTTTGCTGTCCTTTGCACTAAACCTACAATAAACAAAATGATTACCTACAATATACAAAAAGTAAATGATTTTCATTATTTCATTTCATTCAAGCAACTTTGCCGGTGACATACATCCATTCAAACAAAAATGTTTGAGACAATAAAAGTCTCATATCTTATCTTACTTAATCTAAATGGAGTTGCCACAAATTGTAGACTAACATGGCGTCTCAAACGTGGAGTTGCCAAACGTGGAGTTGCCACAAATTGTAGACTAACATGGCGTCTCAAACCGCCGTATGTGGCCCCCGGGCCGTAGGTTGCCCACCCCTGTGTTAGATTCTTTTTCGTTATAATTTTTTCGGCAACACACTGATTGTGGGTTTGATTGTCGGGATGGGTGTGTGTTGTGACCTGCAGGGATCACGCATGCGTCCATATGGGCAGCGTGCATCTCCTTCTTGAGCGCTGCTGTTCCTCCTCCACTCCGGACCTCGGCTCAGGGCATCCTGCAGGGGCTTCACCTCGGGCTAGGGCGTGGCTGCGGAGCCATGGTGGGCGGAGTTTTGGTCAACTACTTTGGTATGGTATCCGTTTCTATACAATCAGATTAGTGGCAAAAGTATCAAGCGTAAATTTCTAAGGAACGAATGAAAATGCTTCATATTTAGTTTTTTTTATAATAGTTTAATTTTTCACTTGCAATTATGATGGGTTTTTTTTTTTTTTT
>CM051507.1:5082794-5087794 GCA_028031935.1 Paedocypris micromegethes
TTTTTTTTTTTGCTCGCATTCGTCACGTTCTTGTTTGAAACTTTTTTTTTTTTCGCCTCAGATTGTTTTCTTGTTTGTTTTGTTTTTGTTGTTTTTTTCTGTTTGGATTGGCCCAAGTTTCACGTGGGGGCAGACCTTTCTCTGATTGGCTGTAAGATTGTGAAACTTGGGCCAGAAATCCAAATGAAAAAAAATGAAACGAACAAAAAATCTGAAGCCAAAAAAAAAAAGTTCGAAAAAACTGATATTAAAAAACAAACGTAATTGCAACCGAAAAGTAAAAAAACAAATGTAAACATGAAGCAATTTCATTAATTTCTCAGACATTTACGTTTGATATTTTTGCCACAAATCTGATTCCATACATTTCTGTTTGTCTCATCTTGTCTTGGGAATGACAGACGCCTTTTGCTTTGTCAGGTGCTGCGGAAACGTTCCGTGGAATCGGAATGGCATCTCTCGTTATTTTACTCCTCTTTTCCTACATTATGTGGATCACCGATCAAGATGAGAAAAAGGGTGAGCGACTACTCTTTCAAGAAAAAATACTCTTTCAAGAAAAACTACTCTTTCAAGAAAAACTACTCTTTCTTGAACACTAACACTCACAGATTTCTAGTAGAGTTCCAGTATAAAGGCTTGTGGTGCTTAGATGAAGCACCATGACAATATTGATAGAGCAAAGCTACATTTTATATAATTGCATTTTCTCATGCATACAAATGACACACAGTTACGTGTGAAGGTAAGATTTTTTTAAATAAATGATGGAAAAATCGACGACCGTAGTACTGCTAAACTTAATAATTTTTACCTTTTATTTTGTTTTATTATGATACGATATTTAACAATATTTATTGTGTTTTTTTTTTATTTATTTATTCCTGTGTTAGAATATAAAATTGTGCTATTGTGTGATGGATAGTATAATAAATAATGGTGAAACGTGCTATTTAAACTTTATGTTTTTGTCTATGTTTTATATTTTTTTCTACTGTTGTTGTTGTTGTTCTATTTTTTTTTTTCACATTCTTTTGTGAATTGCACATTGTTTTACTACTTGTACAAAAAAATTTGCTATTTACAAAAAGTACTAGTATTTTTGTACTTTTGTAAAATTGATGTCTATATGTAAAGAGTATGGGATGAGTAGAGAAAGCAATTTCGACTCTGCTCGCCGAGTACGTAGAGTTGACAGATTAAGCCCACTTTGACTTGTCTTTGTTGATATGTGTAATCAATGCATTTGGTTTTGAAATTTGATCCGTGTTTCTTTTTTAACTCACATTAGAGAACAAGATGCTCGCCGAAAACATCCCCATCGCGTCCAGTCCGGTTCCCATAGCCACCATCGACCTGGTCCCGAACACGGCCTCCCTCGCCCGGCCTGAACCCAAACGTCCCGCGCAGAAAACACGCCACCAAGAAGACCAGGAGGATCTGACCAAACCCGCGTGGGTCTCTTCCGGGTCGCCGTGGGTTACTGCTGTTCTGCTGTTCTACTACGTCAGAGAGATGGTCGCCTTGGCAAAGACACGCCCACTCTTCGAGGCCCAGCCCCTTCAGGTAACACACACCGCAAGTGTAAAGTTGTGATTAATCTGCATCGTAAGTCACAGTTTTGCCCTCTTTTTCATGCTTTCAGTGGCTGGAAGGTGAGCTTAAGTCATTTGTTTTTGTACGGGCTATATTTTTACACGTTTATAATTTACACGTTTATATATGTATTGATTGATTAATAGATTTTAGTGCTGTCAAAGTTAACGCATTAACGCGTGGGATTAATTTTAAGTGCTAAATCGTGTCAATAATTTTTAACCCACACAATTTTGTGATTTTAAATCACAGTTGCATTTTTTTTTTTTTTTTGTTTGGCAACGTGCAATAAATAGAACCAAGAGAGTTAAAAAAACAAAGACAATACATTGCAATTGTAACAAAAATTATACTAAATTTTTAAGTGTTTATTTAGTGTTGAGTTTACCTTAAGTTGCACAATCCATCTCAATATCCAATATTACAAGCTTAACTAGTTTAAAAAAATGAATCATTTGACACTAATAGATATATATATTTGATTGATATATGCATTTATACATGCCTTACCTTATAAACTCTACCGAACTTTACTGTGTTGCTGTCTTCTGTGTACATATGATGATATTGTGTGTGTGTGTTAATATATACACTGACCTTACTGTCTCTGTGTAACTAGGACATAGATGACGTTCCTTCAGCTTCCCGGGAAGAGGAAAGATCATCTCCCGTCATTTCCGATTCCATCCAGCAGGAAGAATCTCCCAGCAGGCAACAGTGAGGGCCGCATGTCAGCGGGAACCATGCAGTAAAATGGAGGATTTTTCATGATTTAATTATTTTTAACGCTCGTCTGTGTGGAGGAAAGAAGTCATACTTTTTTTTGTTTTAACTTATTTTTATAGTCTTTAAAAGCGATTAGAAGCTAAACCTGATGTCTGATGCTTTCTCTGACCTGTAGGGGGCAGCGATGGCTGGAACAAATGTCAGATTTAAGGAGTTTTAGGAGTAAAATGAATAAAGTCCGGTTTAATTGTTTTGGAAAAGGATTCATGCTAGAAAAAGGCCATCCTGAGTTCTTGCTCCGAAACATTTTCTGGAACTCGAATTTCTTTTAAAGTTGCTTTTTTTTTTTTCTTCTGGGATTAAACACTCACCCACGTTCTGCAGGGATTCACTGTCACTAACACGACTTTCCAGTGATGGAGTGATAATATAGGGAGGGACAGAACTTTGGCTCTTTTCTCTGTGGTGTATTTGATAATGAAGAGGCTGTATTTATTTTTATTTGTTTCTCCAGGGTGGATTCCTGTTATTCTTGATTGACCAAATCTGACAAATATTATAAAATTTGGAAAGAAATGAGGGAATGTGGTGTGACATCCAGGATTATACGTAAATTATTACCAAAACAAGAATTTTTGTGTGGATTTTTTTTTTTATATACCCCCCCCCCCCCCATGTAAAACGATCCTAATGTGGTAATATTTTATTACCTCTCACTCTCTTCCTTCTCTCTCCTTTCTCTCTCCCTTCTCTCTCTCTCTCCTCTCCCTCTTTCTCTCTCTTCTCTCTCTCTCCTCTTCTCTTCTCCTCTTCCTCTCTCTCTCTCTCTCTCCCTTCGCTCTCCCTCTTTCGCTCTCCTCCCTTTTTCTCTCTCTCCTCTCTCTTTCTTCTTTTTTTTTCCTTTTTCCTCTCCCTTCTCTCTCTCTCTTCTCTGTCTCTTCTGCTCGCTCTCTCTTCTCTCTCTCTTCCTTCCTCTCTATTCTTTCTAGCTCTGTCTCTCGCTCTCTCTCTCCCTCTCCCTCCTCTCCCCTCTCTCTCTCTCCCTTCTCCTCTCTCTCTCTCCTCTCTCTCTTCTTTCCTCTCTCTCCTTCTTCCGTCCTCTCTCCTCCTCCTTCTCTCTCCTCTCTCTCTCTCTCTCTTTTTTTTTTGTGTGTATTTTTTTTTATATACCCCCCCTCCTGTAAAATGATCCTAATGTGGTAATATTTTATATTATTAATAATATTATTGTCACATTTTATGCTTTGTGTCTGTGTTCTGTTTGTTGAATTAGAAAAAAACAATGTAACCTGGAAGTAAGACCTAATTTCAGTTTTTTAAGATGGACAGACCACACACACACACACACACACACACACATACACACACAACCATATATATATATATATATATATATATATATTTAAATATTATATATATATATATATATATATATATATACTGTATATTTATATATATATATGTACATTTTTACGCGTCTGTGTGTGTGTGTATAGTCTATAATAGTGTATACATGGTGTGTAATTTCACACACTATATAGTACATG
The DNA here is from genome assembly GCA_028031935.1 of Paedocypris micromegethes. Taxonomy (NCBI): domain Eukaryota; kingdom Metazoa; phylum Chordata; class Actinopteri; order Cypriniformes; genus Paedocypris; species Paedocypris micromegethes. The sequence goes on from CM051507.1 coordinate 5,086,664, forward strand.
CATATATTAATAGTATTATAAAACTTATTGTTGGCAAAACAAGTTAATGAGAAGTGATAATCAATTACTAACTACACTTCATATGTGTATAATTGGTAATATTCTCACTTCTATTTAAAATGAATGATAAATGTAAAGCTTCAGTAGTTATCTGAATCTAAAGATGACGCGTGTTGCTCTTCGGGAAGAATGCAGTCTAAACATTGCCCCCACATGACCGCGGCGGTGGGCAGTCGTCCGCCCATCTCGGAATTCTAGAAGAACGGCCGAATAATGGAGAAACTTGAGATAACTGTACCGTGTCTGATTCGAGAAGCGGATGTTTTAACATGTGCTCGAATGAACTTTCAACCTGGTATTAAAACCTGCATTTATCCAGTACTATAGAATTACAAAATGACTCATGATGAAAGCCACAGCAAATCTGACTTTGACAAGAAGTAAAATGTCTAAAAAAAAAAAAAAAAAGTCATATGTGATGCCAAGAGCAGATCTACTGAAGCTTGTCAGGTTAATTCTATGATTAATCATGTGTATTATTTTTTTATCGCATTTTTGTATCTCTGCTGTTTTCTGGTTGCTAGAGAAGCTTCAAGTTCCAACTAAATCGAAAAGCATTTGCGTAGTTTCTGTTGTTGGTGTTATGAATCATGTGGAAGTGATGGATTCTCTGATATTTATCGACTACTATAGAATTACAAAATTACACATGATGAAGGTCACAGCAAATCTGACTTTGGCAAGAAGTAAAATGTGTAAAAGAAAAGAAAAATAGTCAAAAGTCTGTGATACCAAGAGCAGATCTACTAAAGCTTGTCGGGTTATTTCTATTATTAATCATGTATTTTATTTTTATTGCTATTTTTGTGTCTCTGCTGTTTTCTGGTTGCTAGAGAAGCTTCAAGTTCCAGCTAAATCGAAAAGCATTTGCGTAGTTTCTGTTGTTGGTGTTATGATGAATCATGTGGAAGTGATGGGTTCTCTGATATTAAGTGGAGTTGGTGGGCGGAGCTGTGGGCGGAGCCATTTCTCATGGGCCTCCCTCCTTCAAGCTCAAGGCCCGAACATCAAAGAGCAGGAACACTAATCATCAAGCAGAATTTCAAAGGGCTGATGGAGTCCATCATCTTC
>CM051507.1:5090294-5097627 GCA_028031935.1 Paedocypris micromegethes
ATCAGCCGAACACCGTCTAATCCGGCAAAATTAAACCGCAATCTGTAGAAACCCTGAGGAACGTATCAGATGAGGTCGAAAACGAATCATACACAGTTGATTTTGGTTTTCTTGGACATGGTTTGTTGGGGAAGCCACTAAAAGTCCAGAAAAAAAAATCTTATGCAGTTACCTAAAATAGTTTGTTTCAGATGAATTCCACTGGGCCATAGATCTTGAGAGAAGATGAGGAAAAAGTAGCACAAAAGTGTGTGACCACGCCCGGTTTCATCACAGCAACAGTCGTCAAACTTACTGACGTTGAGTCTTTGTGAGAATTTTTTGAGGACATGGATAAGAATCTTTGCCCAAGTATAAGTCTTTTATTCATTATCACATTGTGAGTGTGAAGTTGAGTGCTGAAGACGATTTTCTTAGTAACTGTCAGCTTAACCATTACCAACCGTGTGTGTGTGTGTGTGTGGGCGGGGAATATGTGGGCGTGTTGACATGCCCAAAGTGAGAGAACGGAACAAACTGTCACCGATCCATCCAGCCGTGATAGAATGACTGAGGGTCTCGTGGGATTCGCCTGAAGAATCTTTTTCTTTTCATTATTTCATTTTTTTGTCACTCATTTTTGTCACTTAATGTGGAAAATAACTCTGAGGAGCTTTTTTTTTTGTAGTTGTGGCTGCTATTGTTGAAAGGGTGACAGCATCCACCACGCATTTTCTCCCGGGGCTGTTCACTGGCCACGCCCACTTCTAAATATAGCGAGAGATGCTCAGGGCGTCTTCATCTTTATCCAAGTGTATTATGAGAATATGATACTTGGCCTGGTGCTGTTTGCCAATGGTCATTCTGGATGAGACGCATTAGTGTTGCTCAGAGGAAGATCTACTCTCGTTCTGACAGTTGTAGTGGGTGGGTTGTGAAGGGGGTCCACTTCCTGTTGGCTTACTGTCTAACAGTGGAATCCACTGTCTGTAAATTCCAGACACACCACTAAGCCTGGGGTGGGCTTTTATTTGATTTCAGAAGGTTGTGGGTTTGATTCCCTTCAAAAGCAGTTTAAAACTGTTTTACGTTTGACCACTTTAAACCTCTCTGGAGTCGCTTTTTGTGCCTTTTTGTTTTTTACTCACTTCCACTTCCACGATATTCAATTGTATTTTTTTTTTTTTTTGGTCTTGGAAATGTTGTATTTTTATTTACATTTCAATATTCATATCTTCGTTTTATCGTATTTCTATTCTTTTTCTTTTTATTGTATTTCCGTTTGTACATTTGGAGTAAGATATTTTATCTTTATATCTTGGTTTTATCGTATTTCTATTCTTTATCTTTTTATTGTATTTATTGTATTTATTTATTGTTTAAATGCTGGAACGATCAAAAACACATTTCACTACATGTTGCACGTATAATTTGTATGTGACGCATAACATTTGTATTTGACCAGTTAACGACAACGGGTCAATATGGACTATGCAATGAAATTATGGAAATATAATTCTTTATGATGCTTGGAAAAAATGTGCTTTGGAAAGTGTAAAATCACATTTTAATCGTTTTTTTTTTTTTTGGTATTTTTGGGCCACAGAAAAATGAAATGGCGGGCCACATCTGGCCCCGGGCTTGAGTTTGACACGTGCAATAAGAGATAAAAAAAAAAAAAGCTATAGTTGACACATTCTGGAAATATCAGCCTTCTTGACGTGTAAACACTCGTTTGTTTCGCTTTTTTGGAGCTCGATCGAAACATCACGGGAAAAACAAATGTCAAAAAGAATAACGTCTTAAAATCCGTCAGTGTGTGTTTTGCCGCGCGCGCGCGTGACCGCTCTCGCGCGCGCTCTCGGCATTCCGTCCCACGCGCGCCGCGCCGCGCCGCCCACGCGAGGATTTGCGTCAAGACGGCGCGTGGGAGTGAGAGAGCAGCTTAACTTCGGAATATCCCGGTAGAAGCAGATAAAGTGAGAGAGGAAAGCAGACAGAGGGAGTCAGTCCGCGCCGATGAGTCTTCTGCGCACTTTGTCTGAGGCGGAGCGCGTCCCCGAGACGGCGGCGGCGCGCACCGGGAATAGTCACGCGCAGCATCCGCGGAAAAGAGGTACGAACAATCCGACAAACCGTCAAAATACGACCATGTGTGTTAATGTTAAAGGTGCTCCGTCCGTTTCTGTGTTCCGCGGGTTGTCGTAGGCACAGGTGCGATGTGTTGTATTTGAATTGAATAGGATCGGGTTTTGAAAAAATTCCAGATGTGCAGATTTCCACTTTCTGGGATTTTTAGTCCACGGATACGTTCACTTAAGTTTAATTCTCGGCTCGTTTAAATGTGGATGCTGTTTTGTCGTTTCTCTTTTTACTAACTAGCCATTGCAATGGATCCGAAACAAATGGCCAGTGTGAATTGACTTTTTGTTCCTGACCAGAAGAATTTCAATGTGTAAACCCGACATTTGGGCAAATTAAACCAGACTGTATGGAGTCAGATTAGTGCCGAAAACATCAAACGTAAATTTCGAAGAAACGAAAATGCTTCACAATTACGTTTTTTTATATATATATATATATTTTTTTGCTTGCAATCTTCACATTTTCGATTAAGACTTTTTTTTCTTTGCATCAAATTTTTTGTTAGTTTTTTTTTTCGTTTGGACTTCTGGTTCAAGTTTGGTTCAAGAGGGTGGCCCTTCTCTGATTGGATGGTGAGAATGTGATTGACAGCTGCTTGACCAGGAAGTACACCTTGACATTCACTGCTTTTTAAAATATTAGTACACAAACTGTGATTTAAGTGTTTTTTTTTTTGCACAATATTGCTAAATTATTGTGGTGGCAAATGCTTCAGAATAACTGTTGTTTCTTCACACTGCAGTGCTCCCGATCGGCGCCTTACAAATAAAATGTGTTATTATTAGTGATGAAAATAATGATAAAATGCACCATACACATGAATTTAGAACCGAGCCCTTTTTACACCCGAGCCAATTTGGTTTCCCCTCCACCCAGAAATAGTAAAAGCTACGTGAAAAATGGTTAGACGAAGGCTGAATTTGTTTAATGATTTGTGTGTGTGTGTAGCCATGTCAGTTCTTCTGCCCCGTTCTTTCCGGTTTGTTTTAACAACCTTTATAATTTTATTCTAACTAGAATTTAGAACAGAGCCGATTTGGTTTCCCCTCCATCCAGAAATAGTAAAAGCTACGTGAAAAATGGTTAGACGAAGGCTTAATTTGTTTAACAATTTGTGTGCGTGTGTAGCCATGTCGGATTTTCTGCCCTGTTCTTTCCGGATTGTTGTAACAACTTTTATAATTTTATGCTCACTAGAATTTAGAGCCGAGTCCTTTTTACACCCAAGCTGATATGGTTCCCCCTCCACCCAGAAATAGTAAAAGCTACGTGAAAAATGGTTAGAGGAAGGCTGAATTTGTTCAACGATTTGTGTGTGTGTGTAGCCATGTCGGTTCTTCTGCCGCGTTCCCTGGGCGAGCTGCAGCTGTACCGCATCCTCCAGAAGGCCAACCTGCTCTGCTACTACGAGGCCTTCATCCATCAAGGAGGCGATGACGTGCAGCAGCTCTGCGAGGCCGGCGAGGAGGAGTTCCTGGAGATCATGGCCCTGGTGGGGATGGCCACCAAACCCCTTCACGTGCGGAGGCTCCAGAAAGCCCTGCGTGATTGGGTCACCAACCCGTCCCTCTTCAACCAGCCGCTGACGTCTCTCCCGGTCTGCAGCGTGCCGGTTTACAAGCTGCCGGAAAGTTCTGCGGGATGCCACCTGGCAGTGCCCAAGGCCTTATTACCCACAAGCCCCGGCTCGGGACGACTGGACCTCAGCAGGGACGGGACTCCGGGATGCTCTCCTCACGAGAGTCGTTTCTGGGGCAGCGAGTCCGAGCACAGCCTGTCTCCATTAGGAGCCTGCTCTCCTCCTTCTCCTCAGGAAGCTGCAGATGTTCTCGACTCGGCCGCTGTCCAGTGTGTGGTGGACTGCGTGGACAGACTGGCTGTGAACTGGCCCAGGAGTGAGCTGGCGGAGGTCAGGGAGCACGTGCGGACCAATAAGAAGCTCGGCAAGATGATCGGACACATCTGCGACATGGGAGACGACGACCCGCAAAAGGAAGCCGAGATCCGGAAGTTCAGCGCCATTTATGGCCGATTCGACTCCAAGAGACGGGATGGTCGGCAGCTGACGATGCACGAGGTTGGTGTCTTTCCACGTGTTGTGTTTCTGGTGCAGTGTTGGTTTTGTTGGGGAAATATTTTCCTCATCTTCCTCATTTTCCCTAATTTTTCTTCCTATTTTCCTCATTTTCCACTGTTTTCCTGTAGAAAACGAAATGAGAACTGTATAAAAACTCTATATAAAAATATATAAAATCTATATAAAAACTACTTTTATTGACACTTTCGTCAACGATTAAAAATGAAACATAAATGTCTTTCGTGACGATGTCCGATCATAATCCGAGCTTGTGGAGAAAGGCGGGAGCAAACGCGAAGAGAACCAATCAGGACACGGAGTCTTTCAGCTGCAGGAAAAGCACAGTGACTCTATGAGCTGGTGAGGGAGTTATAGAGGCCAGTGTCTTCAATAACGTCTAATAGCGGCAAAAAGAAACACTCCGATATATAAATTCGTTTTACATTCAACGCCACCTTAGAAAAACTATCTGTACGTCACGTGTGAAGCCACAATCACGAGTAGAAACACAACACACCTGAAGTGCCATCTGCTGATGAAACTTCTTTTTTCAACGTGCAATCAAATTGTTATTTATAAACGTGATGCAATTATAATTAATTTTATTTTACTGTATTTAATTTCCTCTTTGTTGAGGTTTCATTTATGAGAATACATTTATTTGGATTAAGGCGGGGATTATATAGACAGAGAGAATTCAAATGGCTGACGCTTCTCTAGGTTAAACCCTGCGTGTCTTAATGTTTCAGAGCTTGTTTGTTAGGTCAGACACAGAAATATTAATTTATCACCTGAAACGTTATAGTTAATATATTAATAAACAACATAATTCCCTTGTAACAAAATTTAATTATCCGTTGTTAAATTATAAGTAATTATTTTTTAATTATTATTAAATAAAAAAAATGTATACGACAATTGCCCACTAATAGATAGATAGATATTACTATTGTTATTATTATAACTGTTATTGTTATAATTATATAATTATTATTATTATTATTGTTTTTGTTATTTTTGTTATTATTGTATAATGTTGTTGAAGCTGGATTTTATGACAGAAGAGCTGATATTATGATGACTATTATGATTGTGCTCTACAATTAATGAACTAATTAAATTATGTATAAGAAAAGAGACTAGGACTATTATTTTGTTACAGATTTACATTTTTACAGATTACATTTTTTTTATTACAGAAGTTAGTTTCGCACCATTGAAGTGTGTGACCTCCGAGAAGCTGAATTAATCTGGAGGCCGTGTTGGTTCTTCTCATTTTTTGGAAATCAAATTATGGTCAATAATGTGGTCAACCAAAATATGGTTTCTGGTGCTGATGCCCATGGTTTTTTTTCCCTTCTGTCTCAGCTGACTGTGAATGAAGCGGCGGCTCAGCTCTGCGTGAAGGACCTCTCGCTGCTGACCAGAAGGGACGAGCTCTTCTCTCTGGCCAGGCAGGTCTCACGTGAGGTCACCTACAAATACACCAGGAGAAGCAGCCGGTGAGACACCAATGAGACGCACTGCTGGTGATGAGGAGGAAACTGAGAAGGTCTTTACTTTCAGCTCTCACTTCACGGATGAAGACGAACAGTCGCCCAAGAGAGTGAAATCTGAAGTGAGTAAACGGAAAGCACTGCACTGACTATATCACTTATTAACATTATGACCTGCATTATAAATCAACACATCATTTAAGTATTATTTTGATCAGGCTTATTATCAATTAACATGTTATTGAACAGTCACCCACTGAAATTGGCTCGTGTCCATATTACTGAAGAAATTTTACAGTTCTATATACATGATATTTTAGTATATATAATATATACACACACACACATATATACGTACACTTTGTGTGTGTGTGTGTGTTTGTGTGTGTGTGTGTGTGCGCGTGTGGGTGTGTGTGTGTGTGTGTGTGTGTGTGTGTACGTATACGCACATTATATACTATATGATGGATGGATGGATGGATATAATAAATATATTTTAGACAGACAGACAGACTGACAGATGATAAATGGAAAGATAAATGGAAAGATAGATAGATAGATAGATAGATAGATAGATAGATAGATAGATAGATAGATAGATAGATAGATAGATAGATAGATAGATAGATAGATAGATAGATAGATAGATAATGGGATATACAGACAAATAAGGTGGCTAGACAGATAGATATTCTGATGTGTAGATATTATTCTGAGCTGTGGGTTGTTTCTGATCATTTAATTATTAGTTTTGCACTGTTGTTTTTCTTAAACAGCCTCCCTGTTGGATCTGTGTGTATGTGTGTGTGTATGTGTGTGTGTGTGTGTGTGTGTGTGTGTGTGTCATTGCCACATTAATAATCTCAGGAGAGTAATTACTGTCGTGATTACACACAGAAAAGTTCCGTTCCCACATCTTTTCCCATGAGCAGCGGTCTGTGCCACTGGGCGAACTTCTGAGAGTCAAACACACACTAGCGTTTGTGTGTCTGTGGGGCCCGAGTTAACACATCTGTTTAAAAAAAAAAAGCCTCTCAAGACGTCAAAAGCATTTTCGCTCAGCTTGTTGTCAATGTAAGCCGGGTAAAGGACACACACACACACACACCAGGCGGAGAAGTACACACATGATTGACATCATCCTGTGGGTGCGCGCACAATTACCCACGCAGTCCTGCGGCTGTGTCTGCCCGAGGCCAACGTCACACACACACACACACATGACTCGCCTCAGAGGAAATTGCAGAGGTTGTGTAAGGGTAGTTTAAGCTAAAAGTGTGTTTATAGGTGAATGAACTCAACAGCAGCATGAAGCGTGTGTGTGTGTGTTTAGTAAATCATCTATCCATTTTTATCCATTTATCATCTGTCTGTCTATCTATCTGTCTGTCTGTCTGTCCGTCCGTCCGTCCGTCCGTCCGTCCATCTAAACTTTCTAAATACATGATTTATTCATTAAATACAATTTATCATTTAGTTTACATTTTTTCCAGTGTAGACATCTTAAAAGAAAATATCGTCTTTCAAAAGTTTTCGTTTTTAAATTCTGCATTTTATTTAATTTACGATACAGTGAAGGGTGTGTTTGTCTGTCCATGTTTTGTTATGTCTGTATGCTGATTTGCAAAAAAAAAAA
>CM051507.1:5105590-5178096 GCA_028031935.1 Paedocypris micromegethes
TCTCTCTCTCTCTCTCTCTCTCTCTCTCTCTCTCTCTCTCTCTCTCTCTCTCTCTCTCTCTCTCTCTCTGTCTTTTTCTCTGTCATTCTCTCTCTCTGTGAGTCTCCTGTTGAACTTAAAGAACACGTGATAACAGTGATAACCGGGTGTCCGTGTTGAGACCGAGCACTTCCTCTTCCTGTCACACATGCCTTCACTGGACGGAAGTGTCGTACGGAGGGTTTCCTCAGGCTGGAGACACTAAACACCATTGTGTGTTTTTGTCTTTCGTCCTTGAAAAGAAAGTCTGACCTTCCTTTCCATCCTTCTGGCTTTTGAGGACCAGCCGCAAGTTTGAAGTTGTTGGTGACACGTTTCTCTGAGAACGAAGGGAATAACGTTGACGTGACTCATTCGTCCGATGACACGGATTCCAATCGTTTCACTAACTCTGGACTTCAGTCAACATCCTGTTAGTTCTGTAGCTTCCGCAATAAACAAGCTTTATTACCTCCAAAAATGCCTTTATTATAGTTTTTATTGACTGTTAATGAAAAATACTCGATAAATGACCTTTACCCTAAAAAAGCCTGTATTGTTGTTTTTTTTTTTTTTTTTTTTAACCAGTGTTACCAAAAGTAAATTTTATATTATGTCGCACTTTTCTCAGATAAAATCACAAAGTGCTTTACAAGGTTTACAAAAAATAAAGGACAATAAAATCAACAGGATAAAACCAAACAGTATAAAACTACAGCAAGAAAAATAAAATAAAACAAAACATAAAAATAGTCAAAACCTAAAATCCTGTTTAAATAAATGTGTCTTCAGCAGTTTTTTTTAATACCTTTTTAAGCTTTAGATACACTTAAACGACATCTGGAAGAACGAGAGGAGAAATTTGGTGTAAACACACAGACTCAAGATCTACAACATAAAAGTCATGACTTATCTGCACCATCTGCAACATGCTTCTGTATCGATAAGCTGTGATGAGTGTAAGCAAGCAGTTGATATTGAAGATCGTGTGTGTGTGTGTGTGTGTGTGTGTGCGCGCGCAATTTTGTGTGTCTTTCTCAAATCAAGTAAATCTAGGGGCCACATTAATTTCATTTATTCACAATAAAGTGGATCTGAGTGTTTAAAAAAAGCAGTGATTGACTGTTTTATGTCCACCATATTTACAATAAATGTAAGTTGTACTTTTGGGTTTCGTGAAAGGTTGCCTATGTAGGCAGCACACTAGGATTTTGAAGGGCGTGAGGTGGTTGTCAACGGCAACCTCACTTCCAGGCCGATGCTGATTGGCTCATTGATTGATGGTTGTATGATCGGCTTGTGCACGTCTGATTTCTTTTAGGCTTGTTCCTCATCAGAAGCACTTCTGCACTTTACTTTTGTCAGCTAATGCGCAGTGTCAGGTTTCGTTGTCCTCAGGGAGTCACCAGACAAAGAAGCTGGGGAAAAATGATTTATCGGTTTTATATTCGTATTATATACTTGAATACAGTACATTTAGATAGAAATAGATTGATATAAATGGGGTGGATATCAAGATGTATGTATAGATAGAGTGGACAAATTTATAAATACAGCATATGTTAATACCGTAAATATATAAATAAATACATTTTTATATTTTTAATATTATATATATATATATTATATTTTTTATATTTAGATTCAATACACATAAATACAAATATGTATACATGCTTATGGATATAAAGATGTATGTATAGATGGAATGGACAAACATATAAATACTGTATATATTATTACCGTAAATATATAAATAAATACTTTTTATATTAATATTATATATATAATATTTTTTATATTAATATATAAATACAACTATGTATACATGCTTATTCATTTACGCACACATTCATGTACACAATATTCTTAAATGTGAAAAGTAAATGTAAATTTATAAATATAATATTTTTTATATTTATATTAAGTAGATAAATAAAAATATGCCCAGCATGTTATTCATATGCACACATTCATGCACACAATATTCTGAAATGTAAAAAGTAAGCATTGATGACATGCCACACGCACAGCACGAACGACTTAAAATCAGTTTGATAAAAAGTATTTACGGTTTATTTATGTTCTCTGATCTATTATGTAGTTTGATTGTTAACTGTACAATTACACGTGACGTCAGTGATGTAGGTGAATGTGCATTTTTCACCACTGTGCGTTTGAGGATTTGCTATGGAGGCATTTCTGGAATGTGTGTGTGTGTGTGTGCACGCGTGTGTGTTGACTCACGCTGGCACGAATGGCATCTCTGCACGTCACTGCAAAAACCTTGATGTCTTGTTCCCACTGAGCTTTTTTTTTTTTAGTTTTGTTCCTTTCGTGAATTAATGGTTTAGATTTTTTTAAAGTGAAATATTTGAGATATAAATTAGTAAAATGTAAAACCTTTTCACAGAAGTGTGAGCTTTTATTTATTTTTATATTTTTTTCATGGTTGTGTCTACAAACCTGGTGTTTTGTTGATGCCACGGGCCTAAATATGTTCTAGTAAGTCTGCGTGCAGCGAGTCGTTGTCTCTTAATGAAGCGGAAGAAGATAATGAAGATATTATTACAGAATCAACTTGCTCAAAAACTGTTCAAGTTGAACTTTATTTATATTTATAGTTATATAGCGCTTTTCTTTATATGAGACCAACGCAAAGTCGCTATGCGGAGTCTTTAAAGAAGAACATTTGTTCGTTGTTTGTCTGTGGTCAAAATTAGGGAAAAAAAAAAAGAGTCAGTTAAAAAGAAAAATATAAAACAAACTCCCTTAATAAACGTTCAATGGATAAGCACAACCTATAAAAAGCACGTCATAATGAATATTTAGCACTTTGCAATGTTTATTTTTTAATATTTGTAGATTTAAAGCAAATAATAATAGGTATTTTATATATATTTTAACTTACGATAACTACTTTTTGGTCCCATAACCAAACAAATAACCGTGTGTGTGTTTTCTGTGTCATCCAGTGGATTATTTCCGGTGTGTGTGTGTGTGTGTGTGTTTGGCGTAGTGCCTGTGCATTAGCGAGGATCAGAACTGAGACCTTGCTAGGGAATGAAGGCTTAACTCCACCATCACTAGAGTAGATGGATGTTTTTGTCAGGTTATGTCCTAGTTTACTACCACTCATCCATTAGTCTGTGTGGTGCATTCGTTTTGTGATTTACAATTACTGTTATTTGAGCAAACTCATTTGTCCGTCCTAGACTATAAAGTCATGTGGATTATGCGTATGTTGTTTCATGGAAAAAAATCCCTTATTATGAAATAAAATATTTTGACTGTGTTTTACAAGTCTTGTGGATGTCTAATTCAATTTTTTATTTCATATTTCCCGTTTGGTTGGTCTCGTTTGCGTTTGTGGTGTAAGTATCTGTTCATTTTTATCACTTTTCTTCCCACTTTTTTTTTCCTGCTATTTACCTGCCGAAACTGGCGTTTTCCTGTTTCGTTTTCCTCGTCTACCATCCAGAAACAACAACGTTTTTGGCTATACATTTTGTAGCTGAACAATTTTCACTTCATCATGACTTTCAGAACGTTCCGATACTACAATTGTTGTTTCTGGATGGTTTCACAAAACCATTAGTTGTAGTGATTCAAATAATAGCGGGAGGTGAAGGCCTGCTAAGATCTTTACCAGTTTTACTTTCCTTTACCTTTGCTTTACTAGTGAAACACTTTACTAGCCAGAACTTTAGTTTGCAAAAGACTAATCTCTTCCCTGAGAAGTTTGGATTTCGGATATTTCACAAAATGCCTTCTCGATCAAATCAAACCAAACCAAACATTCTTGGAAATGTGCCAACTCGCCTCATTATGTACCTCAGTGGGTGTGTCTAAAATTAGTCAAAATATTGTCAAAATCCTATCATAATGTCATCTAGGGCTGCACGATGTTGAAAAAATGTGCGATTTTGCTGTTGAATATTACGATAACAATATTGCTGCGATATAACATTCCCATATTAAAACAAACTAAACCATCTAAAAAGTAAAACTACAGATGACTAAAATGATACTAAAATAAACAGGCAATATGTTTTTAATCAAATTTAGCTTAATTTGGGCTAAAAACTGTCTAGTAGGAGGAAAACATTAAAACTAAAAACATCAGAAGATATATATTGCTCTCAAACCTTACATTTTATTCACTTACAGTATAAACATACAATCAACAAGATAAACAAACAAGATCAACATGAGCATCTTTTAAACAAAATGTGTCATTGCCTTTCCTGCTTTTAAATACTAATAAACAATGCTAAATATTAAACCCTGTTCAGGCCTTATAACCGTACAATCACCAAGACTGTCTTAAAATGAGCATCTTTTAAACAAAATATGTTCTTGCCTTTTTTTTTTAATAAAATAAATAACACATTTTATATTAATAACATTTTATGTCGGATATTTTTCAAAGATATCCAGCCATGTTTGTTTACTGCAAATTAACCACTTTTGCATTGATCCGCTAGGTCAATTAACTTTGCGATATGGGTATTGTGCAGCCTATTATCGCCAATAACGATATTTTTTAGATATATTGTGCAGCCCTAATGTCATCCTAGATTCAGCACTTTCCAATGTGATGTCATTTTGAAAAATATCCTGAAATCTAAGAATTAGAATCTTTAGTGAGTTTGTAGATCAAGCTTCTTTTCATTTAGTTCCTGTAGATCTCTTTTGTACTTTGGTTTCTCTGCCGTGTGGTTTTTCACTAATTTCGCTGCCTTCGTCACAGGAGAAGAAAGGCCGGTATTTTGCCCAGCCTGGAAGATCTGCTGTTTTACACCATTGCAGAGGGACAGGAGAAGATTCCGGCACACAAGTTTACTACGGTAAAGGATTACTACGGTCAGGTTTCAGTCACGTTTCTGTTCTGTTTCTCGTCTTCAGGGAGTCACCAGACAAAGAAGCTGGGGAGAAATCCATTTGTTATCGGTTTTATATTCATATTATTTACATGAATACAGTACATTTCGGATAGATGGAAATAGATTGATATAAATGGGATGGATATAAAGATGTATATGGGCAAATATATGAATACAGTATATGTTAATACCGTAAATATATAAATAAATCTTTATATTTTTAATATTTTGTATATATATATATTATATTTTTATATTTATATGCAATATATAAATACAAGTATGTATACATGCTTATGGATATAAAGATTTATGTATTGATAGAATGGACAAATATATAAATACAGTATATAATAATATGGTAAATAAATTGTTATATTTTTAAAATATACTTTTGTATGTATGATATTTTTTATATTTATATTCAATATATATAAATACAAATATGTATACATGCTTATTCATATACACACACATTCATGTACACAATATTCTTAAATGTAAAAAGTGAATGTAAATGTATATATATAATAGTTTTCATATGTATATTAAATAAAGCCTTGGACCCCTACTGGGGCTCCTTATATGTGAACGCTGCGCTAGAACATCATGTGACTGTGGTTCACAGGCCCTGAAAGCCACTGGTCTGCGCACCGGCGACCCTCGTCTGAAGGAATGCATGGAGATGTTAAAGATTACGCTCAAAACCACTTCTGACGGCGCTCTGGACAGACACCTCTTCAAAAAGTACATGCGCTTTAATTGTTTTTACTTTTTTAGGAAGAAAGCAAATAGACTGCTGTGCGGTCCTTTGCCATTTTGGAAAAAAGTCTAAATCATCTGTATTAAAAAAAGCTAAATCCACGGATTAGAAATTAGTATGAAGTAAATAATAAGTAGTATTCTGAGTAAAGAAGTCGACTGCAGTGTTGTCATTTGCATTTTTAGAAAAAAATCTAAATCATCTGTGTTAAAAAAAACTAAATCTACTGATTGAAAATGCAAGTATGTACTGTACTGTATTATCCTGTAACTAAGATGTACTGTAATGTTAACATAACCATATACCGTACTGATATAACCATTTGTAAAGCCAGATATAACAATTTTTCCATCCTAGTAATCCTCTTTTTAGGATCAGACCATATTTCTATATTTGCTGGTCAATATACACACATTCAGTCCAGACTGTTTACAGTAAAATACAGTAAAAAGGAAATATTGTGCAGAAAATTTCCATCACCTCTGCACTATAAAACCATTTTATTAATAACAGCATTTTTGGTATTGCACAATTGAGGCGCAGACACAACGCAATACTGTTTTTCACTGTAATGACGGGTTTTTCCCTTTTTATATTTCAAAGAGTTTTGCGTCTGTATCAAAAATACATATAATCAAGCTTACTTCAAATATTTTTTATGTAATATTTTTGGAAATGTTAGTCTTTTCTTGGCATGATACAATAATGTATGTGTTTTGATGTGCATCAGTTTATCAATATAAGTCATAAGTCTCACGTTTGTCTTCCATCAGGTGTGTGCAAAGCAACATAGTGTTGCTGACTCAGGCTTTCCGGAAGAAGTTTGTCATTCCCGATTTCCAGTCGTTCGCGTCCCATATCGATCAGATCTACGAGGGTGCCAGGTCTCTCTCGGGAGGACAGGTGACGTCTCTTCCACAGCGTCAGACGTCTCATGGCTCGTGCTCAAGTCTGTTGCTCTTGCGGTTTAGGTGGCCGACTACATTCCTCAACTAGCCAAGTTCAGCCCCAATCTCTGGGCCGTGTCCCTATGCACTGTTGATGGCCAAAGGTGAGTGTTCTGTTTAATTTAATACTAAGCACGTTTTAATACTTTTTAAATACCGTTTTTATAATGAAAATTTTAATGTTTGCACTGTTTATGTGTTTGTTTTGTTATTATTATATTGTGTACGATTTGTTATGTGTTTGCTACCGGACACCTGAATTTCTCCCTTGGGAGATTAATAAAGGTTCATTCATTCATTCATTCATTCAATCATTCACTTAATGAATTAAATTCTTCTCTGTATCTCATCCTCCAAGGAACAGCCAGGTGTTGTTTGAACGAATATGACACAGAAAAGTGTGAAACTGAAATTATACGATTCAAAGAAACAATCAATTTCCAGAAATACTACAAAATCAAATACCATAAACACATATCATAAACAATAGTAATGTCCACGTGCGTCGGTCACATTAGTTATATATATATATATCCAAATAAACATCAACAAAATCCAAATATTACCCATCATCAAATAAACAGCATAAACGCAAAATAATAGTGAACTCAACTTACTCAAATAGCCACTCAAGGGGCTTTGAAAGGCGATTTACTTTTTTACCTCGATCGCAGACCAAACAAACTGAAAGCTTTCTCTTTACTGAAAGTCTTCTTTTACTGATCCAATAGCGGAAAAACGAACTCTGAACGTACATTCTACCGCTTCACAATCTTAATTCAGCATTTATACGATTCTGCCGAACTCTGACAGAAACCGCTGTTCGTAGATCACAGAGATTTTCGCGATCGTTTAAATATTATAAAAGGAAAGTTGATCTTGCATTATTTCTGTCGTATTAACTCCGACATTTTACTACCTGAAAAGGGATTTTATTCTGATGTGTGTGTGTGTGTGTGTGTGTTTTTCTGCGGTTCAAAATAATCTTGTTTAATAAGTGTTTCAAGTGTGCTTTTAAACAGAGCTATCCTTTTGTCCTCAACTGTGCATTTAAACCTTGGAATGTTTATTTTTAAGTTTAATGGTGATGTTTTTTTTTCTTTACAACATTACTTTTACATTACATTATATGTTAAATTCAATGTATGTACATTTGAAGTATTATAAGTACTGTAATATGTGGTATTATATTTCTTTTTGACAATTTCCCCGCTGTGGGACTAATAAAGGATTTTTCAATTCAATTCAAACCTGGTTTACAGGGTTGAATATTTAAAATAATAAAACATCCAGAAAGAATCGTGATCTTAAATTTAAGCAAAAAAAAATTGCGATTCTCATATTATCCAGAATCATGCCGCTCTATTCTATATATTGTGCTCCCCACTATATTAACCAAAAGTATTTGGTCACCTGTCTTGACTCACATATGATCTTAAGTGCCATTCCGACACGCTGATGTTGGTCGAGAAGGCCTGGCTCTCAGCTCTAATTCATCGCAAAGGTTGACCTAACATCAGCGTGTGATCCAGCATCATCCCAAAGGTTCACCAATGCGCTTTTTGAAAAATGGTAAAAAAATTCCTAAATACACATTGCTCGACCTTGTAGACGGCCTTCCCAGAAGAGTTGAATCTGTAATAGCTGCAAAAGGTGGACCGACATCATATTCAGGGTTCCTACGGCTGCTCGAAGTCCTTGAAAATGCTTGAATTTCAATAATGTGTTTTCAAGGCCTTGAATGTGCTTGCATTTTAAAAGAAGTGCTTGAAAATGCTTGAAATTTTAATTGTGTGATAAGTCATCTTATGAGCAGTGTCTCTTCGATCTTCTTAATGATCGGCACATGTGCAGTTGTTTGAAAGACGGTGCGAATGATTGAATTTTAAATATTGAAAAATAAATATCGCTATTGAGAATTTAAAATGAAACGCGTGCGTTAATGCGTTAATTTTGACAGCCATGCTTTAGATGTACATTTTACCACAACTGTATGGTGCTGGAAAAACTTGAACATGGACCTTGAAAGTGCTTGAATTTGATCTTTCCGAAAGTGTAGGAACCCTGAATATTGACCCCTATAGGTTAGGAATGGGATGGCACTTAAGTCAAGACAGGTGACCCAATACTTTTGGTAATATAGTGTAAGTAATGTTGAGTTTTCTGGTGAATCATGTTTCCCTCTTTGCGTGTTACAGATACACTGCGGGCGACACAAAAGTTCCTTTCTGTCTGCAGTCCTGCGTGAAGCCGCTGAAATACGCCGTCGCCGTTCACGATCACGGCACGGAATACGTGCACCGCTTTATAGGAAAAGAACCCAGCGGTCTTCGTTTCAACAAGCTCTTTCTGAATGAAGATGGTGAGATATTCCGGAAACGGTATAAAGTGTCATTTTTTTGACAGTTTGTGAATTTTTGTACAGAATCCGCAAGTACAAAAAAATATCAGTAATTTACTGCACATAATAAACACATTAAGAGAACTTTATCAGCGTCTCCAACTCGTCATTTTTTACTTAACTGGTTACTAAAAGTCAAACGTAGCAAGCAACAAACTCTTTCTGTATGAAGATGGTGAGATATTCCGAGAAAGATATAAAATGTCGTTTTCTGTCTGTTGGTCACTATGACTGTTATTTTAATGGGAAGAAAACACAATTTCTTTTTATAAATGTCAAACCAACGCTTTTAATTAACAATCCAGCAGTGCACTTACATTTTAACCTAGTTAAGCTATTATTATCTTTATGGTAGCTTTTTAGCGGAATCGATTCCTGAGTAAACACAGAGCAAACGATGCAAATCACTATCAGCATTTTTCTGTATTCACGCACACAGCACAAGAGTTTTAGCAGCGTGATAAGATGACTTGTTTTTGTCAAGAACAAATTCAAATCTGTTTATTGTATGTTTTTCTAGATAAACCTCACAACCCGATGGTAAACGCTGGCGCCATAGTTTGCACTTCTCTCCTGAAGGTAAATTTTCATTTTAAATTTCACTGGTGAAAAGCTGTACTTTTTAAGAGAAGCGAAATTTCTATTTAGTGTTTTGCGACCTTTCTATTTAGTGTTTTGCGACCTAGAGTATCTTATCAAACTGTTTGGTCCTAGAGGAAGGAAGGAATTTAATCTGATTACGTTCCCACTCTTCTCTTCAGATTAAGGTTATATAATCATGCAGGATTGTGTTCAACGGAGTGAATGGATGAAATAGGTGCACCTTTAAAAAAAAAAGTAGCGTTAACTTAAAAATGTTGGTTAACCAGCTATGTTTTCATAAACAAAAACTGAATAGATACATTTTTGTAATCTCAAGATGCAGATTAAAAACGATCTATTTTCCGTTTAGCATCAACACACTGGCGCTAAAATAACTAGCGGATGTACGGTAAATAAGTTTTAAAAAGCTATTCTAGAAAAAAAACAATTCTAGAAATGTTTTGTTTGCTAAATTTGGACAAATTAAATCACTGAAAAGCTTCAACATTTGAAATAAAATCACTGCACATGTCCACCTTTTGAATTAACACAACGTTTTGTCATTGTAGTTGAACTCAATTGCAAATATGCTGTTGGATTTTTTTTTTTTTTTTTTCAGTGGTGAAGCACAAAAGGAAAAAAAAAATATCAAGACAAGCTTTAGAGGAATGGTTTAAATACATTTATTTTAATATATATATACTTGCAAGAATACATTTGTTAGAATATACATTGTACTAGTAGTACTAGACCTGAAGTTTAATACTGTATTGTTCATAAAACTAGTAACTATTTTTTAACGAGCTTTCCTCAATATATTTTGATAAATATGATTGAAAATATGATTCCCATTTCTTGGGAAGTTGCAGTACTGTATATACAGAATGAATTCTATTTGGTGCTAGCAGAACAGCATGAAAGCGGCTTGTGTCAGGCCCGTCGGGCTGGTGATGTGTGATTCTGTGTGAAGGATTTTGTGGTTTTATTGTTGTTGCGTATTTTGCAGCATTAGGAACTGGGAAATTTTGAACCTCCAACAGGTCAATGACGTTGGTAATTTCCCTTTCATCTATTTGTTTTTCCTCATTGAACAAATTCCAGGCTACGCTCCATTAGTCCACGACTGTCAGATCTACCGCCGCCATGTTTGGTTTCTTGATTATGGCTAACAGAATATTTCATCTGACTGGTATCTTAATTTTTAGAATTTTTAGAATCAGAAGCTGGAATTTTTTTTACGCACAAACTTAAGTGGTACAGAGACCTGCGAGTTTAATTAGTTTCGTGGTCAAGCTCGTTTTACAATTTGCTTGCACATCAAATTTGTACATTTTCTAAACAAAAAAAAATTCAAATGTCTTTAATCTGTTACAAACCTCAAAAGCCACCTCATAATTTTATGTCTCAGGTTTTTAAATAGACATTATTTTTTTAAATAAAAAAAAATCCTGAATTTACAAAAACTAGCGCAAAAAGCAAAGGAAAGTGTATTGTACCGAATCCGCAAGTACAAAAAATATAATTTATTTACTATACATGTTAATAGAACTTCAGGAGCGTCTCCAACTCCTGTTTTTTACTTAACTGGTTCCTAAAAGTCAACTGGTTGACTACTACTCGTATCTGGGAAAACTCGTAGGCCAAAGTGCCACTCCCTGTTTTTGTTCGTAACGAGCAATTAGCAAAATTGCTAATAAAACGAATAATTTTTTCAATGGGGAAAAAGAAACTCCTCTTGAATCGTAACTCATGCACTACACTTGACATGCGAGTCAGTAGAGCTCATCCACATCATTTGTTCAACTGAATCAACTAGAACATAGATTTACTACTTGTCTTTTTCTTGATCCTGAAGTTCTACTCTTCTAACATCACTTTTGTGATTTTTGGCAATAGTAGTATCACCTACTCGCACACTAAAGGTGTTTGTTTCAACTGTGAATGTTGTTCAAAAAATTTGCACCTTGAGAGTTTTTCTTTCACGTGACCTTTAGCGTTTGATTTTGCAGTAATTTTTCACCTAATTAATAGATTTTAAGTCCGTTACTTACTCGTGTTTGACTAAAAAGAACGTGGCAATTACTGGCATCTTTATTAGTTAAGGCTAATCTGTTACATGTTTTGTTCCCGTTTTGGCTTGTGTAAAATGGTTCTTTTCCGTCAGACTGTGAATTCATGCCGATTATTTCTGACTTTCAGCAAGGTGTGAGTAATGCGGAGAAGTTCGACTATGTGAGTATGCTAAAGAATTTACGCTTATACATCATTCACATGAAGGTTCTGCCTTTCCGAATTCTGGGATTGTAAGTTTTGTAACTTCCGTAACCTTATTTGTCGTAGGTGATGAACTTCATGAATAAGTTGGCCGGTAATGAGTATGTTGGTTTCAGCAATGCTACGTAAGTTTTTCCTCATAAAATTTGATCATAAACCAAATAAATAAAATGTATTTATCATAAAATTTTATTCACAACAAAATTTCAATCATTTCTCTATCACTTTTTTTTTTTCGTACTTTTTTAACAGTCATTTACTTAACAAAAAAAATAGATTGTTATTTGATGGAAAAATCATGATCTTTCGTTCATTCAATAGAATTCATATTAATTGTACTATTGACAATAGTCAATACTATAGTATAATCATTCCAATTGTTGAAGTAATTTCTTATTACATGCAATAGTTTTTTTTATCACAAAAATCTTCTAGAACATTATGAGTGTCTCAAAAATATAGAAGCAAGTTAAATTTCGATTTTTTTTTTTTTTTATTATTCATTCACATTGGTTTCTCTCCTGTTGTTAGGTTCCAGTCGGAGCGACTGTCAGGGGACAGAAACTTTGCCATTGGTTACTACCTAAAAGAGAAGAAGGTAAACCTCTGGGTTTCTCTGATTTGTCTTAAATTTACCTTTAATAACGTCCTAATTCGTGTTTTTTGCTTGCAGTGCTTCCCAGAAGGTACAGATATGATTTCCATCCTGGACCTTTACTTCCAGGTCAGTAGAAGTGTGGCACTTTACTTTTAATATTTTTCATTTATTATGGATTTCATGGTTAGACTTCAACTAACACAACACATTTGAAAAGCTTAGATCTACTGTATTTGTCAACATCAAAGCAAGTACAGTAAATCTTAATGCTTTTATCTGATAGTCTCAAACTCTTCCCGAACCAAGAAATGTTATCACAACCACCTTCGGAAACAAATCCTTTCATGCTCCCTACACCAGTGATTCTCAATCATTGTTGGCCCTTGAGCACCACCTAGTGGGCCGGAAATAAAATGTCAGTTCTGTGACTAGGGCCGCAGAACCACAATGCAACTCCACACCACTAGGTGACACTGAGGTGTTACTACACTCCAATAAGCAGATGCCGAGTCAGATGAAGTCAGTAGCTGCAGACTTTTGACTGAAGATGAAAACGTTCTTAAAACAAATAATTGAATATGAAAGTTACAATCTCTATACATTTAGAATAATAAATATGGCAAAAAAATCAAGTTTCTATGCAATGCTTCACATTTTTGTTTTTCTCGCATGCAATCTCTGTATTTATTGCAGGAAAGTGCATGAATAAATCTTAAATGACACAAAAAAAAAAAAAAACAACGAAGATGTGAAGATTGCAAGCGTACAAAGTAAAAAAACGAAACATAAAATAAAGCATTTTATGTAAATATATTTATTGTATTAGTGCTAAGTTTTATTAATATAACTTTCTGGTGTTTTTTAAAGTATAAATAATTTGGATTCATAGTAATAGAAGAAACTACCCGAATCATTGTACAAAGTAAATACTTTCCAGATAGTCATGATATATAATATTATTTATGTATTACATATTTATTTAGCTTGTTAAACTCTGCAAGTGTAAAGTGTAGTTCATATAGTGATTAAACACAACATAAATCATGATTTGGATTGGCTGAAACACTTTAAATCAACTTTGATGTGGACAATTTGGGCCCTGAGGTCAAAAAGGTCAAGAACCCCTGCCCTACTGCATCTTCCCTAAAGAATTGTAACTTTTTACCAACTTCAATATGTCAAGCTTTGTTATAATCTAAAAAAATGCTGATGTGTTGTCTTTGCGCTCAGCTCTGCTCCATCGAGGTGACCTGCGAGAGCGCCAGCGTAATGGCCGCCACCCTTGCCAACGGTGGATTCTGCCCCATCACGGGCGAGCGTGTGCTGAATCCCGAGGCCGTGCGGAACACCCTAAGCCTCATGCACTCCTGCGGCATGTACGACTTCTCCGGACAATTCGCCTTCCACGTGAGTCTTAAGCTGCACATTGCATATTCGTAATATGCACTTAATAATTTTGTAATATTTTGTGAAATGTTTGTAATATTGTAATAATACACTTGACTAACGCATGTCGAAGTGCATTGTCCCACCATCGGACGTAAAACTCCTTAAAAGGCCTTAAAAATGCTTGAATTTCAAACAAAGTGCTTAAAAATGCCTAAATTGTGTTATCTCACAACAAACAGCGGCACCCCGACTTACGAAATTGTGCCGACAGCAGTTTCGTTTGGCAAAAAAACCGGGACACAATTCGGTCAGCTGTCAGAAATTTTAATTTAATTTAATTTAAAACGTACCTCAACAATGTGCAATATTTATTTTTTCCCTATCATATTCTTCATCTTGTTTTATTGTTTTACCATTGGGGCTGCTGCAAAATGTACATTTCTGTTTGTTAAGACAAATAAAGGTTTTCTTCTTCTTCGTTTTCTTCTTCTTCTTCGTTCCCTAGTAAGATTTTTTTTAATAATATAATAAAATATCACAAAAACTGTAATGGAAAAATAACATTTTTAGTACTGTGGTACTAAAGTAAAAGAATAAAATCAGTTTGATTGATATCCGCCTTTGTTTTCACAGTTAAGGAAAAAAAATACAATATTTTGACTCAAATCTTTAACTCTTGAGCCATAAAGTGAACGAATCATTTTGAGTCATTTGTGCATTTTGTTCATTTGTTTAAATTGACTGTACATGAACAAATATTGATTGTCGACTAGACAGACAGCGATACTTGCAAAGCGCAACTTAGTTTTTGTTTGTTTTTGCATATTGTCTCTTTAAATGTAATTAAAATGGCAAAGTTTCATTTTAGTTGTAATTAGGCCTTCAAATATGTATTTTACCCCATCTGTGTGGTGCTGGCATGGACCGTGCTTGAATTTGACTTTTCAGAAACAGGAGGGCTCATCATGAATCACATAATCATTAATATTGTTGCGTCACGTGACTTTAGCGACTTTGCGTTGGTCTCGGACTACGAAAAGTGCCACATAATTAAACTTGAACTTGAACTTGACTGGATTTGCTCATTCGCAATTTGCTCATTTGAACGAAAAATCCTCCCAATAATGTCACACTTTTAAATCAGGGGTCTGAATGAACACGTTTTTTGCACCGTTATTTATGTTTCATCCATTTCATGTCATTGTTTTTCTTTTTTACTTTTATTTATATATTTATGTTAATATATGCAAAATAGAGGGGATAAGGTGGAGTCAGACCAAACTCAATTACTTGTTGTCACTTGCAGCTTGGCCAATAAAGTTGATTCTGATTCTGATTTTATTTCCCGTGGTTGTGTTCCATAGGTGGGACTCCCAGCTAAATCAGGGGTGTCGGGTGGCATCCTTCTGGTGGTGCCCAATGTGATGGGCATCATGTGTTGGTCGCCTCCCCTGGACAAACTGGGAAACAGCGTGCGTGGAATCCAGTTTTGCACGGTACTGGATCTCTCACCATCTGAACTGATGACACGTTTATGTGCTTGTGATTTTACACACTGGGTTTGAATGTTTCGCAGGACTTGGTTCAGCTGTGTAACTTCCACAACTATGACAATTTGCGTCATTTCGCTAAGAAACTGGATCCCCGTAGAGAAGGTGGAGACCAACGGGTGAGTAGATGTTACTGGTGGAGCGAGTGAGTCAAAATTGAAATAAAAATTGATAAAATTGAGGAGCTTTAGGATCAAATATGCCAGTTTTTAACACCCTTTTTTCCATAATTTGAATCAAATTAACTACCGTATTTACGCAATTTTAGCGGCTCAAAAACTTGGGCAGTGTACGTATGTATGTAAATATAAGCAACCATTTTTCCACATTTCAAGTGAGGAGCAATCACAACTAAATGTAAATACTTTTATTTTTTATTATACTTTTATTATGTAAATACTTAGTTATTTATTTAGTTTTTATTAGCGTCGGATTGGCTGAAAATTCTGGCAGTTGGAGTTTCAATTTTTAATCTATTATTCAAGCAACATGATATCTAAACGATACAAGTCACAAGTTAGGTTTGTTAAAGACAAAATAGTACTTTTCAGACAAAATTAACATAATTGAGCCAGAAATGTTCATATACATTTTCTTTTTTTTTTTTTTTTAATTTTGTGCCTGAAAAATTAGGGGTACTTATATTTGCGTAAATACGGCAATCACATTTTGAATTTAAATTTTGATAAATTAGTAGTTATTTTTATGACTAATGCGAATATATTGACACTAAAACAAGAAACTTGGGTTTTATTTTACTGAACCTGAATTTATTATTGTTTTGTTTGTATATATTTGTTTGTTAAATAACATTTCTTTACTTTTACTTTACTGATTTAAAAAAAATACCAGTAAAGATTTTACAAGAAGGCTTAAAGTGGCTTTTAAGTGTTCATTGCAAACACACGAACAATCCTCTTCAATTTTATAGGATTCTAATGGAATAAACTAGGAGTTTTAAGTGTGTGTGTGGTGTGTGTTTGTGTGTGTCTGTGTGTGTGTGTGTGTGTGTGTGTGTAACGCTGTCTTTCAGTTTAGTCCTGCGTTGAGTTTGTGTTTCCTGTTCCTCTTTGACCAGAACTCCGAACTGACATTTTCTTGCTTTTTTTCCTTTGTCTTACTTTTAATAAGCTCTCACAATGTTTTGATGTTTTTCCCATATTTATGTATTTATTGTGACAATTTAAATTCACTTTCTTAAATGAGCAAATCACTAATGGCTTTTTTTCCTCATTTGTGCTGATTCTGCTTTTTCTGCCCTGCGTACTAATCTAAGCAGACAGTTCTTAATAAGAGTGGAATAATCTGATCTGATAATCTGTCCATGTCCGCATTGGTTGAACCGCAGCAGCAGCCGAGTCTCGGAGCGCTGGACTACGCCACTCTTCAGGAAGAGCTTGTCCTCGCTGATAACGTTTGGAAAAAAGTCTGTCCTTCAGAAAGTGATGAAGACCACTCCACCACAGTGGTCTATAGGATGGAGAATAGAGCAGAAAGAAATTAGATGTTTTTCACCTGTTAAATATTTTTTTTTTTTGTTAAAAATGTCTTGTGTCAATCGTTTTTCATGATGATTTAATGTGAATCGCACTAAAGGATTTATGGTTCTTCTTACAACACACACTTTAAACCACCAAATATTTTGAGACTCATGTGAATTTTTCTTTTATAGGGTTTTGTCAGAACTTTGCAACTTTGTTTTTTTTTTTTTATTCATATATTCATATTTCCGTTGTCTTTTTGTGGTTGCTTTTACATTGTCGTCTTTCTTTTGTGCTGTTTTACAAAAAAACTGTATTTTTTATTTTTAAAGCAAATAACCCCGTCTTTTATTTTTTTCTTTGGCTATTTATTTTTTAATTAGCCAATATTTAAATAGCCAATTTTTAAAAAGCCAAAGTAAAGCTATTTATTTATTTTTGTCGGCTTTGATTGGCAAATACATTAGAGTTGGAAAACAAATGTAAATCTGAGCATAACTGTGTGTTTGTGGTCTGACTGTGGTGTTGTTTATTTTCATTTTTTTATTTATATTTCTTGTCCAACGTGAAAAGCATTTTATGTAATGAGGATTTGTTTAAAAAAAAAAAAAAGATTTCTAAAACATTATCTCACGAAGTTAATAAATGAGATTGCGATTTACAGATCAGTTGTTCAGTTTTAACTGGATATCATGGAACCAAAATAACACTTTTTTTATTATTGTTATATATTATATTATTATATTTGAAAGAAATTCCCATTGTTGTGCCTTTTTATTGTTCCATGTTTTTTTTATATATTGCCTTTTGTTCATTCATTCTTTTTTTTTTTTATTTTATTTTTATTTTTTTGGCAGCTTGTTGTTTTGTACCAATCCATTCTGCTCTTTTCTCACCAAAAAACGTCTAATGCCACTTCAGCTCTGTGCGGTTAATAAACGACTACATGACATGTTATACACAGTTCTTGGACGTTGTTCATTCTAATGAAACGGTGTGTTTTTGCCCAGCTCTCTGAAGCTCACACTTCCTGTCCCGGCCCTTCCACCCAAGTCTACGATATTTCAGTGCCAGGCGTTTACCACAAACCACTTCTGTTCTCTCCTCAGGTCAAGTCGGTCATCAATCTGCTGTTTGCGGCCTACACGGGAGACGTGTCCGCCCTGCGCAGGTACGCTCACTAATCCCTAATTTAGCCTCTGCATGTCTTACATGAAAATGAAAAAGCTGCTAAAAATGCACTGGACAAAATCTTAACGAAGTGCAAAATTCCACCATCAGACGTAAAACCCATTATAAATGATTATGTGCTCAAAATGTGGCAGGAAGAGTGGAATAAATATCAGCAAAACAGACTTTTAGAAGTGCAACCTGCAGTGGAGTTAAAACTAAATGCTTTTAAAGTACTCTTTTAAAATCAAGACACGAAGAAGTCATTTACTCAAGATGTCGCATCAGTCACACCAGACTAACACATGGACTTCTGCTTATTGGATGTCAGAATTGCGAAGTGGCTTTGAACGTCAAGCACATATTCCTGGAGTGCCCTGTTTTTAAAACCACGAGATGGATCAAGAGACAATGAAAGACTTGTTTCTAAATGTTTACCCACCAAAGATCGTTGCATTTTTCATCAAAGATACATATTGTCAGGTTTATTTGAATATTTTATTAATATCATATACGGAAATGTTTTATATGAATTTTAACTTTGTATGATGCAATCTTGTATGCCTTTTTTGTACATAATTTAAAATTGTGAAATGGCAATAAACAAAATAATGAATCAATCAATCTCACGCTGTGGATGTGGTGCAGGTTTGCGCTCTCGTCCATGGACATGGAGCAGAGAGACTATGACTCCAGGACTGCGCTTCACGTAGCCGCCGCTGAAGGTATCTCCAGCTTCATCTCACACTTCCTTCCTGCCTCAGGCCTTGAAAAACACAATTGCCGTTGGTTTCAGGTCACGCCGAGGTGGTTCGGTTCCTTCTGGAAGCCTGTAAAGTCAACCCTGAACCCAGAGACCGGTAGGAATCTCGCATTCTCACATTTTCCCACAACAGAAGAAAAAGAATATAGAGAAATAGGGAATACAGTATATACATACTGTATAAACATCTAAATAGATTTTTTTAAAATTACTTTTCTAAAAATGAATTCTGAATTACTAAAAATGTATTTAATTACTTTTCTACCTGTGTAATACAGCACTGGCTCCTCCGTGCAATAAGCTAATTTTTCTTTTCTGTATTGTTGTTTACTCTTGCTTCTTCACATAATTATTGGAACATGTGTGGTACCTTTGCCTTCATTATATCTATCTATATTCTATTTAATTCAATGTGTATAATATCTTGCATTTTTATTTAAAAAGTATTCTTTTTGTTTTTGTTGCACCAAACGGAGTAGTATTCCCAATTTCTATTATTACACACAAACACCATAAATATACACCATTAATGTAGAATTACGACTGCTGGATTTGTGCCTGAATTGCATTTATATTTATATTTGCAATACAAGGCAATATCATTTTTGTTATAATTTTATATATGCTATTCGAAGCAGTGCATTTTTTGACGGCTTGTATAGTTAAATCAGTATTAAATCAAGAGTTAACCCTTTAGGAATCTTTTTCAACTGTAGAAATATTTACAGGGAGAAATATTTACGGACAACTGAACTTCCGGACGAGTCATAAAGAAAATCCGGAAAGTTATAAAGTGGCGAAGTTTGCACAGAATTTGTGGTCTTTTCGAAAACAATGACATTTTTACACTTTTTCTTTGTTGTTTTTTTTTTTATTCCAATTTTTCTTTGTAACATTATGTATAAACAAAAAACTACAACGCCAAACAGAAACCCAAATAGAAAGAAATAGTAGAAATATTTACAGGAAGAAATATTTACGGACAACTGAATTTCCGGACAAGTTATAAAGAATATCCGTAAAGTTATAAAGTGGCGAAGTTCGCACAGAATTTGTGGTCTAATCTGAGGACTAGGTCTTATTTTGAGGGAAGGTCTTGTATTTTCACGTAAATTGACAGTTGCTTAAAACAAAAACAACTTATGAGCAGGTTACAACCTGATAACTATGTAACTTATTGAACATATTGTTTAATCAAATGAAATTGCGACACTTGTGCTTTGATCTCACAGGTGGGGCAACACTCCCATGGACGAGGCCATCCACTTCGGCCATCACGACGTGGTCACCATCCTGAAGGACTACCACAGCACGTACAGCCCGAAGGAGAGCAGCGTGGAGGGCGATAAAGAGACCGCCGAGAAGAACCTGGATGGGATGCTGTGAGTCTGTGTGTGTGAGGTGGGCCTTTCTCCTTCAAGCCGTGTCCTTCGTGTGTTACTAGCCTTTGCAGTGTAGCCATTCTGTTTTATACATGACGAGTAGCGTCTGTGTAACCGTTAGTAACTCAAATGGAGTTCTTAAAACAAAAAAATAACATTGTGCGTGTGTGTGTGTGTGTGTGTATAATGTAGGTATTGTATATTTATATAGGAAGGGGTAAGAAAATGATGTCAAACGGAGATTTTTAAGGCAGCTTGACTGGACGGAGAAAGCCATTGTATTATTTCTCTTCTGTAGTCTTGAGTTTTTACACGAAGAACAAATGTTTGAGTCGGTTTGGAACAGGACACGGAATATTTGTGATTGTCAAGACAGTTTTGCACTTTTTATTTACAAATTTGTTTATTTCGGCTTTGATGCTGATGAGAATTTGATCTCGAGAATCTTTGCGTTCTACGTATTTCTTACATTTGTGAAACTGTGCAAAAAATCGGCTTTTACAGTGCTGAAACGTAGTGTTTCTGGCTTTCTCTAATTATTCCTTCATTAAATGAATGAATTCAATAAATCAATAGTAATATAATCAGGATGCAATATTGTATGTTATTACTTTTTTAGATTTAGGTAGTTGGATATATTCATAAAAATACAGGTAAATGCCAAGCATTCAGTAGTTTAATATTGAGCTATTCAGATCAACATAATAACTGAACAATGCGAGATCGCATTTCAACATTTTACTTGATAAACCCTGATTATCATATTCTTAAAAATGCAATTACCAATTTACTCAACGCGAATAGATTGAGTACTTGACACTGCCATTATAATCAGATTTTACTGTCAAAAAAAAAAAAAAAAAAACCAGCAAACACGTATAATGTTATAAATTGTTTTTATTGCCTGTGTGTGTGGTATTTATTGACATTTGCACTCAAAAAATGTCCATCACCCAGTAAAATCGAAAAAACTCTGGGTTTTAAATCTGAAAGCACATGTTGAACAAGAACGTGAATTTGACTTTTTAGAGACTCGTGTATACTTGAGAAGCACAGAACTATAGGTATTGTGTGTTTTTAAATGAGTATGTTTGTGTTTACATCATTACATGACAGTCGTTGTGATTTATTGTGAATAGAAACCGCACAAACAAATGAGTCAACGCTACTAAAACGTCTCGGTCGTTTCTCATAAACGTTCTTTCTGGTTTGCACTTTAGTCGTTTTATTTTTTTGCCTTGTTTGTGATTTTTGCAGTATTTCTTCACTGATATGAATGTACTGTAATGTTTTTTTGTTAAGTGCGATCATTTTACTATTCGGTTCCGCTTGTGTCGTCGCTTTATCACATTTAATGTGCAGCTTATCAATGTTCAAAGTCAATATTCAATAAAGACTTTAAAAGAAATTATTCTCGTTCTTCTGTGAAACTGTAAAGTATAATATATTTCTGTCATTTTTCTGTAAAGTTTTCACTTATCCCTTATGCATCAAGTTTTTGCATCGAAACCTAAATTGCCCATTTTATTATAATTCGTGAGACTCTTCCGTACAAGGTCGCGAATAATACTTGGCATTCACTTGGTGATTTTCGAAAACAATTACATTTTTACAGTTTTTCTTTGTGTTGTTTTTTTTTTTCTTTCTTTCTTTGTAACATTATGAATAGAAACAAAAAAAAACTATACTGCCAAACAGAAACCCGAAATGTTAACAAGCACCAACGAAAAGTTTAAATAAAAACTACTATAATATAGACTATAATATAGATTATCATTATGATTTTAACCTCGCAAGAAAACAGTAGGCCACAATACAAACCAATAGTTTTTTTTTGTTTTAGAAATGTGACGTGGTTTTCTCTGCATTGTAAGAACCATTTTCACTTTGTGTAGTGAACCTTTGTCCTTAAAACTGCGACGAGAAGCTTCCGGGCGCCTTCCAGTCGGTTTACGGAAAGTCTGAAGTCTGAAAAATAAAAAGTCGTTGTAAAATACAGCAGAACCTCTAATAGAACGCCACCCTGACGGAAGGGTTGAAAAATAAACGCCACCTCCAGAACTTAATCTGTACATATACGTGTATCTATACCGGTGATAGACTGCTCTATCACTTCCTGTGTCATTTGGGGCGTGTCGTACTGGCACAGAGGGTTGAATAAAGTGATTATAGTGTGAAAATAGTGATTATCAGCAGATAATAAAGTGAGTGTGTGAATAAACAGGCCTTGATCACTATGATCCAGGTCTAGATTAAAAGAGCAGAAAGTGTGAAGCATCAAGAGAGAGAGACAGATAAATAAAGTGAGTGTGTGAATAAACAGGTGGTGATCACTATGATCCAGGTCTGATTAAAAGAGCAGAAAGTGGGAAGTATCAACAGCTTTATTGTTGCAGTGTTCCCGCCTTTGTTACACTTTGTTGAACTAAAACACACTTTGCTAAAAACGGAGAAGAATGTCAGATGCCTAATTTCTTACTTCAAATAAAGTTAGAATACATATTCTGCCTATAATGTTAGTAAGCTCTACTAAATTGTAATGTCCATTTTTTTTTTTTCCCACCAATATCACAACAAAAACGTTTCCCCCAAAATGCTCGTTTCATTTTGATTGTGTTTAGGCAAAGTTTTAAATATATAAATCTTACCACAACTGTATGGTATCGCTTCATTTCTAAAATACCGTTTTATCCCTGGACGAGCACAAAAAAGCCGTACGTATTTATTTTAGTATTTTAAACATGTTTTTGCGTAATTTTTTTCCCCGTTATTGTTCTGTTCTTCTGGCAGCGTAATGTTTGTCAATTGTCTAAAATATGTGATGGAAACGAGAAAATGAATGAACTGTGCCGATTCTGAATGAAGGGAACCTCGAATCAATCATCATTCTGACCAACACGTTGAAAACGACACCGCCACTCTCTAATAGAGCGCCACCGTGACGAG
This sequence comes from Paedocypris micromegethes, assembly GCA_028031935.1. Lineage (NCBI taxonomy): Eukaryota > Metazoa > Chordata > Actinopteri > Cypriniformes > Paedocypris > Paedocypris micromegethes. The sequence goes on from CM051507.1 coordinate 5,128,741, forward strand.
ACAGAGACCGGCGTTCTATTAGAGGTTTTACAGTATATAATAAATACAGTGATGCCCCGACTTACGAAATTATCCCATGCCGACGGGCGTTTCGTTAGGCAGGAATTTTGTTAGCTTAGGAATTTTACATGCAATTATATATCTAATTGTATGTCTAATCCGTGCCATGAGTTTGTGAATTCAGACATTTTTTTTTTAAACAAGTGATGAACTATTGTTAATAAATGTAATGAAAACATGTTACAAAGTGGTTGTTTAAATTGCCCATTGGCGATTGTGTATAAAAGGTACAGTATATAATAATACAGCGTGACCGCCATCTTGAAATGATATAGAGTGTAACACCCAGTCAGATTAGCGCAGCCGCGCCGAACTTCTATCAGCTTATTTGCAAGTTTTTTTTAATGGGGAAAATTAGTTTTGTGTTAGCGGGAGTGTGAAGCAGTTTCAAACTCACTGAGTAAGTAAGTGAGTGTGTGTGTGTGTGTGTGGTCTATTTATAGCAATGCCAGACGCGCAGAAGCCATTCTAGGACAATACCAGCTCATTTTATATTTTGGAAGCAATACATTTGAAACTAACCAGTGCAATCACATTTGATGTACGTGAGGATTAAACAACTGTTTTTTTACACTCCTGGCGCTCGTTTCGTATAGCGAATTTTTTTCCGCAACCCGGGATGAAATTTTCGCGGCGATGCATTTCGTTACTCAGGCTTTTCGTTAGTAAGGACATTGGTAAGTCGGGGTGCCACTGTATTTCCCTTAATGCTAAAACTAAATTTCTTTACCTCGAAAGAGTCGATGTTTGGTATGGATCGATTCTGAAATAGAGAGAGAATAATAAAGCGCTGTTTACAGTTGCATCTCCATGACTCTTTCACACACCATCCGCTCCAGTTCATTGTAAACGTCTGGAGACATCGGCATCAGTGTGTCGTTAAACTCTGTCGTCTTCCTGAAGGTACAAAGAAACATCATGTAGTTCTTCAACAAAATGACAGTGGATTAAAAGATGGCTATCTATCCATCCATCCCTCCATCTTTTTACTGTAAATATAGTTGTTTTTTTCTCTCTCTCTCTCTCTCTCTCTCTCTCTCTCTCTCTCACTTCCTCTCTGAATTTCTCTCTGTCTCTCTCTCTGTGTGGAAGTGTGTCTCTTTCACTTCTGTGTTGTCTCTCGCTCTCTCTCTTTCTATCTCTCTCTCTCTCTCATGTTCCTTTTCTCTCACTCTATATCCTTCCTTGCGCTCTTTTTTTGGTGTATGCCACTCAGGGTGTGTGTGTTTGCGTGTGAGTCTCTTGTGTCACACTCTCTTCCTTCCTGTGTGTATCTCTTTCTCTCGCTGTCTTTCTCTTACTCACATTGTCCCACTGTCTCTTTCTATCAACATTTCCTTTTTCTCTCTCTCACCAAGTCTCACTCCCTCTTTCTTTCTCTTTTCTCTGTTCTCTGTCACACTCTCTTCCTTTCACTCTTTTTCTCTCTCACTATCTCTCATTTTCTCATTTCCTTTTTCTTCTTACTCGCTGTCTCACTCTTTCCTTTCTTTCTCTTTTCTTTTTTTCTGCAAAAGACGCTGTCTCATTCTCTCTTCCTTTTCCTCTCTCTTACTCGCTGTCTCACTCTCTCCTCTCCCTGTTCTCTCACTCGCTGCCACACTCTTCCTTTCATTCTTTTTCTCTCTCTCTCACTAACTCACACTTTCTCTTTTCCTTTTTCTTCTTACTCACTGTCTCACTCTCTCTTTCTTTCTCTTTTCCCTGTTCTCTCACTCGCTGTTGCAGTCTCTTCCTTTCACTCTTTTTCTGTTTCTCTCTCACCATCTAGTTTGCTCTTTCCTTTTTTCTTTACTCACTGTCTCATTTTTCCTTTCTTTCTTTATTTTTTTTTCTTCAAAAGACGCTGTCTCACTCTCTCCTCCTTTCTCTTTTCCTTGTTCTCTCACTCGCTGTCGCACTCTCTTCCATTCCCTTTCTTGTTTCCTTTTTCTCTCTCACGTTTCTCTCTCTTCACTGTGTGTGTGTGTGTGTGTGTGTGTACTACATTTTTGGTACGAAAGAACGGTCATTTTCTACTCACATTTCCGAGACTGAAATGAGTGTGGTGCGGATATATCCCTCTTCCTGTGTGTCCATATCCATCGGTTCTTGCTCTGGAAAAATGCAATAATAATTGTCAAGATTTATAAAAGTGTATGAATTAAAAACAAACGCAGTTTTTTAAGCCCAGGGTTCCTTACTGTCTGAAGGCTTGGAGTAGTATTTGCTAAAGGCCACGTCTTTGGGAGTAGTGGGAAACAGGAAGCGCAGTGGGTTTTCTGGAACGTTTTCTGCCGCCATCACGCGATAGTTGCGGATGATGTCCGGCAGTGAAACAGCAGAGAGTTCCCGCTTCGTGTAAGGCTCCACCGAGCGAAACTGGGGAACTTCTGGAAGGGAGAAAAAAACAACACTTCTACCCCTTTACTGTGTTTTGTATCACTGGTGATACGCTTTGTTTATTGTCAGATTACGGGGCCTTAAATTAAAATTCTGTTTCAAAATACTTGATGAATTCAAACATACACTTGTAATACATAATTAGATCTCCAGGTGGCAGCAATTAACGGCTCCATTGCTTTTCCACAGCAGTGACCACTGGGGGAGCCGCTCCAAATTTTGAAAAATTGATTTTCAAAATATGATTTTGAGATATTTATAAAAAGCTCGGTTTTGAAGGTCTAGGGGGGAGAACAGTAACATTTTTACTCAAATTTCTAAGAGAAGGATTGTCTGGTTGGTTGCTTGAATGTGGCGTGGTAAATTTTTGTGATTGAAATTTTAAACCTTTCCTTTATTACACATTGTATCTTCTGGTGATGCGTTTAAAATTATAATAAAATAATTTTTCATTTTTCTTTATATTTTTATTAGAAATATTGCATTGAATAGAAAAAAAATGTTTTAAGCTTACGGTCTGGAAGCCAGCAGTAAAGGGTTAAAACATTCCCGGCTAAACAATATTCCAGCACAATAGGCCGCCTCACCGTTTGCGTCGTGCTCGACCCAGCTGAACGTAATGGCTCCGTCGCGGTTGCTCTCACTGAAGCGCAGCAGGAACGTTCCCGGCGCTTTGTCGTGCAGCAGAGCTTTGGTGCGGTCCTTCGTCACGAATCCCATGATGCACCTACCACACCGAATACAACTTTGTTATCACTTATTGTTGCAGGAGTTCTCCATAGAAATGATAATTAGAATATATTTGTTATTGTTTTTTCGCTAAGTTTTCAATCGTAAAATACTGTATTTACACGAATATAAGCACGTCTTTTTTTTTCAAATTGAAAAATAATCCAAGGAACAGACACAATCAAAACGCTGGGTCACTGCACAGGGGATAATAATTCTTCCTCTTCACACGGCGTCAGATAAACAGAGAGCTCGAAACAGGCCTGAGCTTGAAACAATTGCTCTGCGCATGTGCGGAGTCTGACTGGAGAGCAAAGGATCTTGTGAAATGAAGTCCTGACCACTAGAATCGACTTTTTGTTATCTATTATTTAGGTAAAACGATATAAGAATGATACGAGTCACAAGTTAGGTTTGTTAAATAAAGACAAAATGTATTTTTAATAGAATATTTACATGATTGAACCAATTTCGGACAAAAAACATTCATTCTTTTTTCTTTCTGCATCACTGTAGTGTCTTGCCTTACCCATCATCCCACAGACTCAGCAAGTGTCGCTTTATTAAGTCCAAAATGCCTTCAATCCACAGCCAGAAGGTTGTGCCCTTCTCACCACCAGACTGCTCAAACCCAACAAAGAAGAAAAAAAAAACAGTAAAACATTTGGCTGAACCACAGACGAAACTCGTGATCATCTCCTCATGAAAGGCCAAAAACGTTCCCAGCTGCACTAACCTTACAGAATTTACTCCAGGGTATCTGAGCTTCTGGATCCATCATTGCTTTAGCTCCTGTGGATCAGGCTTCATGTGAGTATTTGCCCGTCTGACGCTTCCTACCGGAGACGTACCCAGGAGTTTAGCACCCAGCATTCCCAGCTGCTCCTCGTTCAGGCCCCTCTTGGTGATGGAGGAGAACTGCCAGCTCAGCAGCTCCGACAGGTTTCCCCACGTGGCCGGAGGAGGAGACATGAAAAACGAAAGGTTCTGGACAGGCAAAGACTGGCTGTGATTGGCTGAGATTGGACCTAGCATCACTCGTTGGTCTTTGCAGGACCTACCTTGGGGTCAGAGGTCAGCATGTTGTACCACATGATGGAGGCCCAGCCGCTGGGCAGCTGAGAGACGTTGGAGATCACGACCAGGGGCAGAGAGGTGGTCTGCGGGTCACATGGTTTAGAGTCACGTGACAGACGCACACGTTTCATGCGTGGTCTTCTCACCTCAAAGTTCATGGCCAATCCCGACCAGCAAAGCTCGGCCTCAAAAGTGATGGAGTGAAGCTCTTCTGTGACGATCAGTGGACCCTGATAGAGATGTTTCAAGACGGTGATAATTCACGACAGGTGAGCCGCAAACATTAAAAATATGGACCAGACTTTTCAACCCAGGACGTTTAGACCCAGATGCATCTACTTTCAGGGTTTCTACGGCTGCTTGAAATCCTTGAGAATGCTTGAATTTCAACAATGTGTTTAAGACCTTGATAATGATTGAATTTTAAATGAAGTGCTTGAAAAGGCTTGAATTTAAGTGCACGTCGTCAGGACCAATTAAAACGTTGGTTCGTTCCACAACTGATAGCGTTGGTCGTGCGATGTTTCGACGCCACGTTCATGCTAAGCTTCAATCAACTTGAGGTGAGTTTGAGAACAATGCACATAAAAATTAACGCGTTAACGCAGTGATCCCAAACCTTTTTGTTGTCGTGGGCCAGCCGACGTCTGATAATTTTACCGTTCCCTCATTATTTTTCTGATTTCAAAATCTGATTATTTTTTCAAATTTTAGTATTTAACATATAATAGTATGTACCGTATTTTCTGGGCTATAAGCCGCATCCGGTCTATTTTAAAAAAATTAAATAAAAAAAAGATAAACAAGCCGCATCCACAGTTTTGCAAGCCACAGATATGTATGTTTTTGAATTAGATATTTAACTTTGCTGATTAAAACTTATAAAAATTATATCTGCTAAAGAGGAAGTAGTGTCGTATTCTTTGCATTTATTTTGTCTTAGTTTTAATTCTAATTTCTATTTAGAGCGCCCCTAGCGGTATAAAAATCTGCAGAATAGATAGGTTTTGAACCATGCGGCTTATACAAAGGCTATGAAAAAAGTAGCGGCTTATAGTCCGGAAAATACGGTATTTGTTTTTAAACGTGTATTCCAAAAAAAGAGGGCAAAAAAAACTTGAAAGTTAAATTAAAGTGATTAAATTAGCACGATTAAAGTGCTTGAAAGGTGCTTGAATTTTAGTTTTAAGAAGGTGTAGGAACCCTGTACTCTTCGTCATCATTGAGATTGAGATATTAATTTTTTAATTGGGACGATGTTAATTTTAAAGCAGCCGGTCAAACAAACCCGAGTCGAAAAATCAGTGGGTCAAACATCCCATGGATAATAAATAGTCCAGGGTCGGAAAAAATTGTGGCTCACTGAGGTCTCTGATATTATCACGGAGACATATTCCTAAACATTCTCACCTCGCTGCTTCTGGTTCCAGTTGCTTTCCTCTCTTTAAGTTGCTGTGGAGGGAATTCACATTATTGGAATATTTTTAAATGGACATTTTTCCTGTTCCAATTTGGTTTACCAGGTGACGGAATTCCGCTGCCATTCCATTGGATTCCTCCATGTTCATCACCTTCATGGAGGTTCCCAAGATGTTAAACTGCCTGAACCTAAAACGAAACCCGTCAAACCAGGGATTCTGGGTAAACTGCAAGTTCTTGGTTGATCTTAACGCAGATAGTGTATATCTTTTAGAATAAAATAACATGTCAAAATATCTATAAATATATCTTATATAATGATGTAAAAAAAATCATATTTTTATGTTAGAGTAGTTCTCTCTATTTGCTTTTAAAAAATTACTTTTTTATAATTACTTTTATAATTAATCACTGCAATAATTCTATACAAATAGAATTTCCCCACTGTGGGATTATAAGTGAATTTGTGCATATAAATATATTATTACTCATATAGTTTATAACAACAGTAAACGTGCCATATAACAAAATAATGTAATAATTATTTACATTTTCCAACAAAACATGCTTAAATATTATTATATTTTTACAGTTTATTTATTTTATTTATTTATGTAAATAATGAATATAATATCCTTTCTTATACACTTACTATTATATTAAGTGCAATAAGAATAAATACAAATAACTTACCAAATAACTTACCAATAACCAAATAGATGTGACGTATAACTATATATGTGTATACATGCATATATATACCTATAGAAATATTTAGATATGATGTTTAAAAGGGTTTGTTCATCAAAAATATGTTTTAAATTAATTGTCCATGGATTTTATTTACTGCAATTTTTTGACTACTTATTTACTTGATAATACACAACCCAATAACAATATTTTTCATAAACGGTAAATAAAAATAGAGAATGATTGCACTCACCCTTTTCGTTTCTCAACGACATCCCTGAAAAACACAAAAACCAGTCAAACGAGTTTCATTCAACGTACATCGTGAAAGCTCTCGCACTCGAACGTCTAAATGTTTATATTGTCTGCATCGACACGTACTTGTCAAAATGTACTTTCACCCGGACCATGTGATTGAATTCCTGGAGTTTGACGAGCAAGCTGAAAGAAAAGAGCAAACCATCAAACCGAGTCGTTAAACCAGGCGTCGTCACGGTTACCGGATTTTGAGCGTGAACAGAACTCCCGTCTTGAGCACCAGCGGACGTTGGAGTTGCGTGGGCATGCACGGCTGTCTCTCCACCACCAGCGAGCTTCACGTACAGACGCAAACACCTTAGTCTTCACTGTGCTTCTGCCAGCTCTGGAGGACTCTTACTTTGTAATGAGATTCTTCAGGTACGATAGGATTTTCTCCTCCAGGTTGCCTTTGCTCTGGGTGATGGGATCCATGGGGTAGGTGAACTTCTGCTCCAGCTCCAGAAGCTTCTTGAGTTGCTGGCGGAGCTGAAGGAGACATTCCCCGACTGATGTGAACCTGGAGGAAATGGCTTTAGTGAGGAACGAATCAAGTTTGTGATTTTTATTTAACCTTGTTTTTATAAAAGCTTAGTTTTAACATGTTTGGCTGAAAATTCCAAATCCATAGTTGTAAAGTATAAAAACTTTCTCAACATAATCTACCTGTATTTTACAAATACATTCAAATAGAAAACCAATTTTATAATTAGAGAAGGGGACAGGACAATAATTTATTAATGATGATTATCACACAATATTTCCAAGTTCTCGATAATGTTTATCCGTCAATATGGGGGGGGGGGTTGTGACCATTTATTTTACTCTGTGTTATTTTGGAACATTATAATTACCGGACAAAGTGATTGTCTGCACTTTTCGTCACCTAAAATATATCATTTTTGGTAGTCGCTTAGTTTTTACTAGTGCTGTCAAATTTAACGCGTTAACACGTGTGAATAATTTTAAATGTTAATTTTCGTCAATTATTTATAAAGCTAAAAGTCGACGCTTTAGATTCATACGGATTAGATACAGACAACACAGTTACATTTAAAAACAGACATTCTAAGCTTTTAGTAGACATATGATTCATGTTGGAGTGATAAGTATTTATCAAATACAAATATTTACAATATACAAAGAGAAGGCAAAACATGCTTCATTATTATTATTATCATTATTATTATTTTTACAAAAACACACTGTCCTGTTTTTATTAAGTGTAACTTAAAAAAAAAAATAGGTACTTGAAACTTTCAATTGATAACACTTATATATCATTACATTAGATAACATTTACTTTTTTGTGTTTAAACTGCGATTCGACCTCGGAGATTTAAAAAAAACAAAGAAAATGTATAGCAAATTGAGCAATTATTCTAAATGTTATTGCAGTATTTATTTTAAGCGTTTATTTAGTGTTTATTTACATATTACAGCTCAATATCCAATATTACAAGCTTCAGTCATTTAATTGCGATTAATTTGGTCTGGGAAGTGCGATTAATCAGTTTTTAAGTTTTTCGCTTGACAGCCTTCATTTTTACACATTTTATTCGTACCAGTTCTGAAGCTGGTCCAGGCAGATGTTGGTCATTTGGCCGATGCAGAACATCTGCTGGCGTCTCTTCCACTCGCTCAGTTCAGTGGAGACCAGCTCGTAGATCAGCTGCTCCAGGAGCATCAGCACGTGCGACGTCTGGTTGATCACGTCCTGCAGACACACCAAAAAAGTCTGAGGTTCCTACCCAGAAAACACTGGTCTACAAGTGGTCTACCTTTCTGGTTTCGTCAAGCTTCTTAAACATGGACTGGATGGTCAGTCTCTCTCGACTGAGATCTTCTTTGGAAATGAGTCCATTCTGTTCCTCTGTGAAACAGACGGGTTTATGAACCATAAAACGTTAAATCGTTTGTGGATGACCAATATTCTTTATGATGGATCATTTTTATTTTTACGTATAAATAATTATAATATTGAATATAGTAATTATAATATAATTTCCAAGCATACGATAATTATATCATATTTAATATATTTAAAATTAAAAGTCTTCACTCTCAATTCAAAGTAACAGACTTTGGGACAAAAATGTACCAAAAAACAAACTTTAATATTCCTATACAATATCACTATACAATATTCCATGAATTCGTATCGTGTGCTAAGAATTACCTTTGTTTTGAATAGTTTTGGCCTTGAAGTCGTATTCATCTTGAAGGTCTTCCAGGTTTTTTATGATTTGTTCAATTTCCTGAGGGACGACAGAAGTTGTTGTTAGTGGCAAATATTCGAGGGTATAACTTGTCTTGAGAGCTTTTGCATCACCTGTACTTTATTCTTTATATGTTTCACTCTTTGATCCATCTCTTTATGTTTCTCCACTGCAGTGTTGTTGGCGGGGGATTTATCGGTATTCTACAATCAAACGCACATTAAATCATACATTTGCAGGGATGTAAATTTCAAATATTTATCTCATTTACAGTATATACATTTTTCGTAGTATTCTACATAATGTGTGTGTGGTGCTGTATTGACGGAGGTCGTCTTTCTTCACTGACCACTGATGCTTGTGCAGACGCGAGAATCTTCCTTTCCTCGCTAAGGTTCCTACTGATGATCAACGCCATCCAAACGGGACTTTCTTGGAAAAGATGCTGGAAAATCAGACACAATTGTGAGCACAGTTTTCTCTTTCTGATGTTGGAGATGTTGGAGATGCTCCACCTGCAGGTTCCTCTTGATTTTGCGGATGTTGTGTTGGTTCAGGAAGTCCTTCTCTATGGCAAAGCGGCTGTGCTGATGGTCCAGCTGAGTCAGAAGATCATGGAACCTCACGGTGGCCAGAGACTCGTTCTCCATCTGAGCGACGTGGTCCCTGGACATTCGGACAACGACCACGTTATTTCAAATAAAGCAGGTTTGCGTTTTAGTGCAGTCTGTTAGTAGAATATGTTCCAGAAGAGTCTTTGTGGGAAAGTTAGAAATGGAAAAAAGGGCTCTAAGACGGCAGAGGTGTAAGGTAGTTGAGTAAATGTACTCCGCTACTTTACTTAAGTGTGTCTTTGACTACTTCGTACTTGTACTGAGTATCAAAAATAGAAGCAACTTTTACTCTCTACTCCACTGCATTTCTGATTGTCCAGTGGTAGGGGACTTGGACTGGTGTCCAAAAGGTTGCCGGTTCGAATCCCCCCTACAACTAGTTCTACAACTAAGTGTCCATGGGCAAGACATGATCCCCCACATGCCCCCAGGGTGCATGTCTGATCGGATGGGTTAAATGCAGAGAAAAAATTTCCCCATGAGGGACTAATAAAGGTTCAATTTATTATTATTGTTATTTATTGTTTTGATTGTGCACGACAAACCATAATCAATTATTTATCGCGTTTAACCTTAGTTGAAAGAACTGTTGACGTAGATAAAGATCTTACGAGATGCAGTGTCTGCTTTGTTTACCGCGGACAAAAAGAAAAAAATAAGAGCTTTTATAAAATCGGAACTTTATAATTATTATAATTTTTGCACATTTGAGTTTGATTGAGACTGATTTTTTTTGTTCTTTATTTTTTTTTTGCCATTTTTGAAACATGGAGGTGTTACATTTTGTTTCTGTGTTAGAAAACAAATCCTCATGAATAGAGATTTGTTTCACATTTTTTTTTTTTTTTTTTTTTTTTTAACCTAAATTCAGTATGAGTAAAATACTTAAGTTCTTTTAAAATGCGATACTTTGCTACTTTGACTCGAGTCTTTTTTTTATAGTGGTGACTTTTCACTTGTATTGGAGTAACTTGTACAGTACGTATTCGTACTTTTACTCAAGTATGGTTGTGTGGTACTCGTTACACCCCTGTAAGACGGTGAAAATGGTTGTGATGCTTTGGTGCAGGTGAGATTCGGTTCCGGTGTTCTGACAATAGTTCCTACAGCTCAGAAGTTCCTACACTGACGTCACTGATCAGCTGTTCCTTGCTAGAGCGCTGCGCAAGCGCGTTAAAACACGTCAGGACAGAATACTAATATAAATAACTACAAAATATATTAACATGTTACGAATATCTTGTGTACTGTTATAAGTGTCCGTGTTCATTTAGCGAGTTTATGTTTATTCATTGATCCAACGCTACAATAACAAAAGTACATACAACAAAAGTACAGAATGTTTGTACGATCAAGTAGGAGAAGAAACGATAGACATAACGAACTTTTTAACGCTCATGTAGCGCGGAAAGTAGAAAAATCTGAGCGGAGAACAGCTGAGCACGTATGTTCTCACGCGCATGCGCACGTGCTAGCTAAGAACAGCTGAGCGGTGACGTATGTTCTCACGCGCATGCGCAGCGGGGAGTGTAGGAACTTCTGAGCTGTAGGAACTATTGTCAGAACACCGGGCTTCTACATTATGCAGCCTTTATATAAGTTAGCATTAGTCATAAACATGTAATCCTCACCAGTCATGGCTTTCTATCCAGTTGCTCAGGTATTGACGAATGGCCATTGGGAAGTTGTCATCGTACAGTTGATCCACTTGTTCCAAATACTTTGAATCCAGTTGTTGAAGTTCCAGCCACTGAGCCATTTCTCTTCAGACTGGGAATACAATAAAACGCTTTTAAAGATAACAAGTGTGACATGTATGCACGTGATTCTAATGTGGTGCGGAGATTAGATCACAATGAAACACGGTAATGGAGCTTGTTTTTGCAGAACGTGAGGGCAATATCTCTCGCGCATGCGCAGTGGCGTTTATGCAAAACCACAAGAAAAATGTTTTCCTGCGATTCCACGTGGAGCAAACTATTTTAGGTTAGTAATACTTTGGCTACTTTAAGCACGTTTTACACCATAGAAACACAGTAAAGTGCAGAACATGAGTAAATGCCTCGCTCTGACGTTACTAGCGTATAACATCGACGCCACTTTTTTTGTTTTATTTCTTGTTTTATTAGGAAAATGCTCTTTTTGACCTTTTTAAACGATTTGCCGATTTCCAAATCTATAACTGGAATAAAATGTGAAACGAGTCTACTGTAAATTGATTAGCATTTATATAATAGATAAATACGTATGTCTGTTCTTTGTCCCGATCAATCCAACCTAAATATTATCTAATTAAATAAAGACGAACGCGGAAATGTAAAATTAATTCCGTCTGCTTACCTTTCGAACGCTTTCCAAGTACTGTAGTTTCTTGAATAAAACGGCAGAATGTGTTTTGTTGTGCAGGACAGTACAAAAAAAGAAGACTTCCTTGTTATGGATTGTTTACTGAATTTATTTCACTGTATAACGCAGAAGTCAGGATCGCCCATGATCGCGTGAGTGACATGTGGATTATTTAATCATAGAGAGGGGCGTCGCAGAATGAAGTGATCATAGCCAATCAGTGCGCTGCGACGTCACTCTGACGCGGGTGGAATTTAAGACCAGCGTTGTATTACAACCCACGTGATTTGCAAGAATTCAAAACTGCGCAGTAAGAAAAAAAAAAAGATCAGGTCCTGGATGTAAATATGGTTTCAAACGTGCTTCGTTTTGTAATCGGTTTAAATCGTTTGTAAAAGTATACAAGTCGCTTGCAATCGGTTAATCTTGCTGGAGCTCAGTGGCATCAACATGGTTAGATATTAGTTGCAACAAGTTATAGATTTAATTGAACTCCTTTAAAAAACACCATAATCTGCGTAAGATTGGCTAAAGGAAATGCAGAACACTTCTCTTTTTTGTGGAAAATAAACTGGATCTTAAATAATTGTTGTTTTGTTTTGTTTTGTTTTTGCTTGGCCAGATGGGAAAGAAAGTTCTGCAGGTCTAGATCTTTGTGTGTGTGCGTGCGTGCGTGCGTGCGTGCGTGCGTGTGTGTGTGCGCGCGCTAGTTGCGTGATGTGTCGTTTACTTACGTAAATATAAAATATTAATCACACTAGATTAACATTAGATTAATAGAAAAGGCCAATCAAAATCACCCAAACGGCAGGTTTGTACTTTTTTTTTAATGTACTTAATTGTTTTGTTTAGTGCAGTACATAGTAGTTATGTACATAGCAGCTCTCTCTCTCTCTCTCTCTCTCTCTCTCTCTCTCTCTCTCTCTCTCTCTCTCTCTCTCTCTCTCTCTCTCTCTCTCTCTCTCTCTCTCATGCCCCCCCTCCCCTCTCTCTCTACAAAAATGAATGTACATTTATTTGTAAGAAAAGTAAACCAGGGCATTGTGATTTGCACTCATTGTCCTGGGATCGGGGACAGATACTCTCCGCACCTCCTGGGGTGTGTCATGCTGAGGGGTCTCCTAAAGAGCAAGTCCGCACCGGAAAGCACGATTCAGCTTCCTTGGAATATGGGCTTGTTGATTTTTTTGCACCATAATGTGCTCCACATGCTCGGAATGGTGTCAGTGGTGTCACTTTGTGAAGGGTTACGGAGGGACAACACGGAAAAGGTTGTCTGAGGATACGGGAAAACAAGATTGCGCTTCTTTAACTTGAGCTTACATGTTTTGTCTCACAACGATGATTTTGAGCCCTACAATTAATAGTTCAGAGCATTTGTCAGGATAAAAAGCATGTAAAATACTTTACGTCTTTAATGTGATCATTAGAACACTTTAAACTTCTTTTCATTTAATTGCAGATTAAAATTATTATTGGAACAATTACTTACAGAACTGATGTGTATCAATTACTTGCCAAGTATAACTGGTGGCAAAATTACTTCTATATTTAATGTCACTATATACAAACAAACATACATGTATTTCTACAAATCAAACATCTTTGTGCCACAGTTTATACACAGATTATATTGCCTAGTGCAGTATTTATTAGTATGTTATTTAAAATATGTATATACTGTACAGTGTAAAAATGCAATGTGTGTGTGTGTGTGTGTGTGTGTGTGTGTGTGTGAAGGGCCAACTGTCATCTGTTGTTGAGACGTCATGTGGAGTCTGTTTCTGGGTCAGTGGTCCAGTCTCTGCAATATGGGACTTGTAAAACTGTGTAAATAATAACAACCTCTTTGTGGTTTTAACACGTTTAATTTTTTATTCTGAAAACACGGGTCAACTTCACAAGCTTTCTTGTGGACACAACTTGATTTGGTAGAGGGGAGGATGTTTTTCATAAGCATATACTAAGGTTTGTACCACGTGTAATGTGTATGTGACAAATAAAATTTGAATTTGAGGTTTGTATAAGGAACATTGTATAGCGGTTTACATTTGTCCGTGGTCTTCGGTTTGGCTTAAACAAAAGCCTCTTGTCTTTTCAAGTTAGTTTTCAATTTGTGTTTTACTGGTAATATCTTATTTGCTACAATTCAACGCGAATTCCAGCTTAATTGATCTTTTTTTCGAGATCAAGCAGCGTTACAGTACATTAGTGGACCCCATGGGGGTCACGACCTCCCCGAAGAAAGTCCTTTACACCAAAAACCTTTGTGTGACTGAACTGGTGAGATTAAGACATGGACTATATTGGATTGTCGGGACCTGCTGTGGTCAGATTGGTTTAGCGCAGTGCTTCTCAAATAGTGGCGCGCGGAAGATCACAAGAAGGAAGAAGCGCTGTAAGAACAATTTGCGAATGATTCTTCTGGCTACAGAGTCTGCGCGACTCGGCTCGTGATAAACGAATCCTTCACTGAGGAGACTAGTTCATCCCGAGTCATAAAAATGTGTTTATTTCGAACGAATCATTCACGAAAGACACATCGCTATTATGGATCCGGTTGTAAAACACAATAAAGTCGGACAGACTCGCGCAAGCCATAGTGCGATTAACTAGCTAAATAAATTAATCGTTTGACAGCGCTAGAAATTATTAGTTAGTCTGAGATGAAATGTTGTGTGTGTGTGTGTATGTGGGGGAGGGGGCAAAATGTTTCCACAAGTTTAAGGGGTGGCGCCACCCAAAAAAAATTTGAGAAACACTGGTTCAGCAGAAACTATTTTGTGGTAAATGCGGTGAAAGTATTTTCCCGGGGTGAGTTTGGTGTCTCAGGAGCAGCCGCAGAGGTCCACCACCATGGCTGGGATCTTGCCGTAGATGATCTGCTCCCGCTCGTTGAAGTACAGCATGTTGATGGGCGACATCTTGGACGGGGTGCAGCAGGGCCCGGCGCTGCCCCGAGGGTTGGCCTTGCTGACGATGTGGCTGTGCGGGTACTTCTGCGTGCACTCGCCCGAGCAGAAGTTGGCCTTGTAGCGCTTGGGCGCGATGATCCAGTCCCAGCCGAAGTCCTGGAAGTCCACGGTGAGCGGGTAGCGGCAGCAGCGGGACTCGCTGGAGTGCTCGTCACAGTCCAGGCCCGTGTCCCGTCTGGAGCGCTTGGCGCTGTCCTGGATCTTCACCTCCAGGAAGGGTTGCTGGGAAGAACCGAGAGGTCGTGGGCAGTGGTGTAAGGTACTTGAGTAAATGTACTTCTTTACTTTACTTGAGTATGTTTTTGGCTACTTCGTACTTGCACTGAGTATAAAAAATAGAAGCAACTTTTACTTTCTACTCCACTGCGTTTGTGATTGAGTAGCAGTACTTTTCACTCCACTACATTTGAACGAACACTTATCGTTACTCGTTACATTTTGATTGTCCGCGACAGTCCGGAATCAATTTATACCGCGGTTAATTTGTTTATTTATTTGTTTGGATTTGTTGTTTCTGTTGTGACGTGAAGGATTTTTCAATTCAATTCAATTTATTGGGCGGACGAGGTGAATATCGCCATCTTTAGGCTGCTGAAGGTAACGGAGGCTATTTGTGAATTAGAAACCACAAGAACGCAAATAAGGGGCGTAAAAATGTGTTTTACAAATGTTATTATATAATATATAACTTTAAATAATACATATAATATATAATTTACTAATCAGATTAATCTTTTTATTTTATATCCATTCGCAAATTTAAGTGATTGAGACTGACTTTTTGTTCTCTTTATCTACTTTGTTCTACCAGTTTTCAAACATTGAGGTTATATTCTGTTTCTGTCTTGAAGAACAATAGTTTGTTTTTACATTTCTTTTTTTTTTTGGGCCTATATTGAGCACGAATAAAAATACTTCTTAATACTAAAGTTCTTTTCAAATTGGATACTTGGCTACTTTGACTCAAGTCTTTTTGAAATTGGTGACTTGTTACTTGTATTGGAGTAATTTTCCCAGTAAGTATCATTACTTTTACTCAAGTATGGCTGACCGGTACTCTTTACACCCCTGGTCGTGGGTCAAGAGCCGATGGCAAACCCACTGGAGCGTTCAGAGATAAGCTTCTTTTACTTTACTTTACACCAGGGGCAAATAATTTGATTCGCGGGCCACATCGGGTTCTAAAGGGGCGGGACCGGGCTGCAGAACAATACACATCTTGGGATATCAAGGAAACACGGTGTCAAAGTAAATGCTAAAAATAGTAGCTAAAGATTGTAATAGTAAATGCTAAAATTCTTTTACTTGCATTTTGTGTATTTGGTTCCGCTTTTAAAAATGTGTTAATATAGATAATACAATAATCCTTCATAACGGATTGACCAAATTTACATTATCATTAAATATCTGACTTTCGTTAAATTTTTTACAAGTTCGGCGGGCCGGATTAAAACATTTTTGTCCAAAGAGACTTTTCATTACAGTTTTTACAATTCAACAAATTCCTGCTTTCCCTGGGAATCAAACCCATGGTGTTTGAAACACCAGAGCTCTACAGAGGAGCTACTGGGAAAACTGGGAAGGATTTACCAAGTTTATAAAGCTTTTTTAGAGTTGATTAACGCAGAGTAAAGGTTCATCTACGTTTTTACCGTATTTTTTGGACTACAAGGAGCCGCTGATGACAAGATAAACAAGTCTTTTTGGCACATGAGATCTTTTTTTCTGAATTGTTAGTCACATCGTCTATTTTAAACATTGTCAGTGATTTAACCGAGAGGTTTTTATTTATTTATTTATTTGTTTATTTTATTTTTTCACATCCTGGCCACTGTTGCATATGTGCTTGCTCACTGGTCATAGTTATGAGCCATTATCACAATGACACGAACAAGTAAATGAAATGTATCATATCATCAGAATATGTAAATGTAATAAAATAAAATGAATGTAATAAATGTAATAAACTGTACAATGCATCTTTTTTACATTTTCACCCAAGCGCCCACAAATGCACTGAACTTGAACTTAACCCTTTACTGCTGGCTTAAAACATTTTGGTTTTCGATTCAACATAAGTTTTATTATCGATCCCACAAGTGCCTTTTTATATTTTATATTTATAATTACATTTCTTTTATACTTTTATATTTTTACATTTTATTTTTTACTTTTGTTTCGTTTATTGTACCTTTACACCTCTTTATTATTATGTTTATTGTATTGCATGCTGTTTTTTTTTTTTTTTTTTTACTTTGTTGTATTTTACTTTATTGTATTGCTGTGCTGGACTCGGGGAGATACCGAAACAAATTTTGATGTACAATGACAATAAAAGTCTCTTCTGTTCTCTATTAATAACAAATTATATTTTTAAGCGTATCTCGTGGGACTCAATGTCTCCTGGGTAAAAAAAAATTGTACTTAAGTCCCTGTAAACTGACGATAAACAAACTGTATCACCAGTGATACAAGAAGTAACAACTTTGTCGTCCAAAAAATACGGTAAGCTTGCCCTCTAAACCGTTGTCTAGATTTAATTCGTTTAAATTCCTGATTAGACAGACACTCACCAGTCCTTCCTCTCCCGATTCTGAGGTTATGGCTAAATCGTTTCCATTAGCATCCAAAGCCCTGATCTCAATCCCAAAGTAGCTCTCCGGCTGTTTGAGCCACGACTGCAGAATGGCTTTCATGTCGATGTGCTGCCATGAGTTTGTCTGGGCGTTGACGTCAATTTTCTGCGCTCGTTTTTTAGCGTTCCCTTCAGAGGACGATCTGGGGCGAGAGACGTGTATGAAGACGGTGGTGGGCTCTTCTGCGGGTCGGAGGAAGATCCAGAGCTGGGCCTTCACGATGCTCTCCGGGACGATCTTGGGACTCAGCAGGAACGTGCAGCATCTCGGCTTTCCTTCAGACTGGGTGACTGTTTGAGCAAAGAAAAGGTACGTTTGAGGAGATCACACGCAACGTTCTGGATTTGCACCAAAGTCATTTCCAGTAATTAAGTAGTGGAGTGAATTTCTTAACTCCAGTAAAGTAAATTTTACAGTCATTTGGCAGACGCTTTTATTCAATGCGACTTACAAAAAGAGGAGCAAATGTAGCTATTTGTCTACAATAGGCTCCAGTAGATGTCTACACAGACACTTACTACATGTACAACTTACACAGCTTGACACAAGTGAACACAAGACAAATAATTAATTTTTTAATCAATGTTAATGTCAACGTTATCAAATGTCAAAGTTTTTTAATCACCGTTTTAGTGCTTTTTTAAACGTTGAGAAGGTTGCACTTTCTCACAGGAATAGGTCAATCGTTCCTCCTATCGAAATTATTCAGTGGAGTGGCTTAAATTGTCAAAAGATCTAGAACAGTGGTCCACAACTTTTTATCACCACGGACCAACGCTTGACAATTTAGCTCTGTCGCGTATATAGAATTATCATTATTATTATTGTTGTTGTTGTTGTTTACACTTGAGGACAAACGTCAACGTTCTTGTATGTTTCCATAGACTTTAACACATTACCAAGTCTATAAATGTTAGATATAGTTGTATATTTTGTACTTCTATATTGTTTATATTGTTATCTGGTCCCACGTGTTCCTCTCGCACGATTTCTGGACATCTCACGCGAACGTCGCAACTAGGTTTCACACTTTTATTACCCAAAAATAAGGGATGCATACTGCATACTGCATACTACAACTACATGCTTTGTGATACAGTGATCGCAATGTAAAATGCATTTTCCGGAAAGCATTAACAACGAAACATTAAAATAAACTGTCCTTAATTGAAATACAGTCAGTCTTTCTATTTTACAACTTTACAGACTTCTCTAATGATAATCGTATTTTATTGAGTGGCTAAAATATTTGTAATTTTTTGCAGTAACAACTATCCAAACAAGGAAACAGCCCAAAAAAGATAAAAAAAAATCAAAAAGATAGTTGCGTCACTGATCTCCACTTTTGCTAACCATATTTTTCCAAGAAAAGACGTCCATGTCCTCACAAAACCTCTCCATCATCATCATCATCATCATCATCATCACTCACTTATAACAAACGACAAAATCCCACACAACGCTCAAAAGTGTGTTCAGGACTCTGCAGTGTGGGTTTCATGGCCTTATTTCAGCTTCTTCTTTTTTTGAAAATCTTAAAAAGCACGCATAATATTTTTTTTCTAAAAAATTATCGGACATACATTAATATTTGCTCACATATTATTGTAGCACAGCTGGTGCTGAATATAAAAACAGTACATTTTGGCCAGTAGTATGTTGCAAGTAGAGGAAATAATTACAAATATCAGAGCAGGTCAAATCACCTCAGAAGCCCAAGAACAGCCTCAGACCCCAAAGGGTTAAATACCGGTTGTCCTAAAAAGGTTCCCCCCACCTTAAAAGATCTTTACAAAAAGCTGAGCTCTTTCCTCAACGTTTAAAAAAGCACTAAAAAAAAGGCACTAAAAACTGAGCTCTTTCACCAGCACCTTACCACTGATTAAAAAAAAAAAATCTATATAAGATAATATTACTATATAATTTGTTCTGTCCAGTGGTGTAAGGTACTTGAGTAAATGTACTTCGTTACTTTACTTAAGTATGTTTTTGGCTACTTAAAAAATAGAAGCAACTTTTACTCTCTACTCCACTGCGTTTGTGATTGAGTAGCAGTACTTTTCACTCCACTACATTTGAACGGACACTTATCGTTACTCGTTACATTGTAATTATGCGCGACAAGCCGGAATCTATTTATACCGCGGTTAATTTATTGGGCGGACGAGGCGAATATCGCCATCTTTAGGCTGCTGAAGGTAATGGAGGCTATTTATGAATCAGAAAGCACAAGAACGTGAATAAATATATATAATATATTATATAATATATAACTTTATATAATACATATAATATATAATTTACTAATCAGATTAATTATTTTATTTTATATCTACTTTGTTCTACCAGTTTTCAAACATTGAGGTTAAATTCTGTTTCTGTCTTACATTTATTTTTTTGGGCCTATATTGAGCACGAATAAAATACGTTCTTTTCAAGTTGAATACTTGGCTACTTTGACTCAAGTCTTTTTGAAATTGGTGACTTGTTACTTGTATTGGAGTAATTTTCACAGTAAGTATCTGTACTTTTACTCAAGTATGGCTGTCCGGTACTCTTTACACCCCTGGTTCTGTCTAGTAAGTTTCCTTATATAGCCTGTGTAGACATCTACTGGAGCCTATTGTAGACAAATTGCTTCACTTTGTCCTCTTTTTGTGAGTCGCTTTGAATAAAAGCGTCTGCCAATCGACAGTAAAGTAAAGTAAAGTACTCACTCTCCGTGGCCATGGTGATGATGGTCTCACTGCTGGCCTGCTCCTCGTCCGCCCCGATGCCTCCGTTGAGCTGGTACTGGTCCAGCAGCTCCTGCAGAGGAGGCGCTTTGGGCAGCAGCAGCTTCACCGTGTCCCGGCTGATGTTGGGGGCTTGTTCCAGACGCAGGATGCTCAAGATCTGAGACTTGATGGAGTGTAGACGCAGGAGCTTGCTCTGCTGCCTGAACTGACAGCTGACGCACTGGCCGTTGTGGTCCTGGGGAGTCAGGAGGGATGGAGACGAGGAGTCCAGCACGCTCCAGACACTCAGGTAGAGGAGGAGAAGCATCCTTTCTGACGTCTGGACGCAGCACTGGACAGATGGACAGCCTCCCGGGACTTTATATGCACCATCTTCCCTGCTGTTAGACTTCTTTTTATTGGCTGGACTTGTGACCAGCGAAGGAAATGGGGCGGAACGCATTTTTTTTTTTTACTTTTGTTATCTCACTCACTTTTATTATCTCACTCACTTTATTTATTTGTTGTCATTTTTTTTGTTTTTTTTTGTGACAGGTTTAGAATGACCCGATTTTATTATTAAATCAATTTTTGGAAAAGTTGACGTTGTGCATTTTTGTTGTTTTATTTATTTTGGAGTCCTAGCGGTTTGTTTTGGAGAACTTTTATTTTGAAAAACCCACGTCACTCATGTTATGTTGTGCTACCTGAAAGAGAAAATATTTTATACACAAATGTAGGTATTTAAAATCCCCTCCTTTGCTTACTGTATTCAAAAATGGTTTTCAGATGGTCTCAGTAAAATGAATAATCCGAAGGCAGTAAAATTGTTTAACCTGTTTATGTTATATTTAATCATTATGTCTACTTGGTATGTTCATTTACGTAAATTTGATATACGTAAATTAGATATGGGTTCCATATCGATATTAGATATTTAAATATGATTTAAATATATTTAAATCAAATTAGATATTTTAAATATGTACATTTAGATATGGGTGTACATTTAAATTAGGAATTTAAAAGTTTGATATCAAAATATTTTTTTTAATTGGGGGAAAAACGTAAATTCGATATAACATAAACTAGATATGGGTTCCCTAGTGTGTACATCTAAATTTAGGAATTTAAAGTTTGACATCAAATATATATATATATTTTTTTTTTTATTGGGGGGGGGGGTAAATGTGTGTAGCTGTAGCATATGCATATTCATTTATTGCGCACATCTTTCAATTGTTCATATGACGGTAAATAATTAAAGTGGATAGCTGTATAAAGTATTAAATAATGCCATTATTGCTACATTTAATTGGGTTTGATTGAAAAATTTTCCCTCAGGAGTGAATGAGATGAAATGCGTGTGTCCCGCTCTGTGATTGGTTGACCACCAATCGAGGGGGTGTGTCCCACATTCAGGCCTAAATAGAAAAGTAGTTCAGAAAACATATGGGTAAAGGAGTAATGTTGAATAAATAACTTCTCAGCACGTCACTTTCTCTACTTTTTAGTTTGACTTTAATCTGTGGTGTTAAAGTTTAGTTTCTCTGGTCAGACATCTTCAGCGCAGCACTGGCGTTCTCTTTGGCCTTCTGTAATAACCCGGAAACATTTTCTTCAGTCTGAAAACAGAAGATAACATATGATGAAATCTGTAAAAACTAAAATATATTTTTTTGTTTTTTTTTTCAAAAATCTATACTCACCACAGCTCTGAATGAAGCATCTGTAATGTCTTTCAAGTTAATTACGACGTTATAATAAGCTCCGTATGCTGCGCTTTCCAATGCTTTTGCGGCAACCTAAATATTAAAAATATATTATATATTATTATGTTATAAAATCGAGTAGTGTTCACAATTAAGAAATACAATCAAACAGTTGTATTGATTTGTGTGCTGTTTATTATAAACTAAAATGGAAATTTTATTGTATTATTCAAATTTTGTAGTATGATTCATATTATAAGCTCAAATAGAAATTAAGTACTGTGATTCATTAAATATGATTACATCTGAATGATGTTTACAATAAAAATATCATAATTAATACTTCTTTATACGGTTAAAATTATCCATAATTTATATTATGTATATACATATACATACATTTCTCAAACTACAATGTAGTTTTTTTTTATTATATATGAAATACAAATGTTTGTTTATTAGTGCATTATAATAAAAAATATTTGTGTTGCATGTTTAATATTTAATATTTAAAAAGGTATTGCATGAATCAAATACCGAAATGAAGTAGATAATATGCAATAATGCTCAGTTAAAAATTAGTTACACTTATACAATCTACAGTAATACAAAATACAAAAAAAACATATTAATCGCCGTCATAGAATTAATGAATATGTAAATAAGATCATGTAAACCAATAGTTACATTTATACCATCATCTACAGTAATACAATCATTAATAAAAAAATCATATTAATCGCTGTCATAGAATTAATGAATATGTAAATAAGAATATGTAAAGACAACGTTTCACCTGAATATCTGATTTACACGCCACGTTTCCATACTGCGCCATCTCGATGAGAGCAGGCCAGAGCTTGTTTATGGTCTCCATAAGGGAGAGCGGGACTCCCACCGCCTTCTTCAAGCCCTCCTGCATGGCTTCCTCCCTCCTGAGCAATAACACATGAAGGTTTAGATCTTCTCAGGTCAGATAACAGAAGGTCAGGCCTTCACCGCTCTACATCTGCTCTCTCAGCCTGTAAGATACAGCCAGATACGTTACAACTGCAGGTGTGGCTCCATGATGCTCCTATAGCTCACTATTTACAATTGTCCAGGTGTAAAAAAAAAAAAAAAAAAAAAAAAAAAAAANAAAAAAGCGAGGAAAAAAACTGACATGCAGAGGTGTAAACAAAGAGTGTAAACAAAAAAAAAACAAAAAAAAATCACTAAAGAACAAAAATCAGTCTCAGTCAAACTCAAATGTGCAGTTAAGTTAAACCGCTAATATGGGTTGCACAATATTTATCTCATAAACAGCATCCAGTACCTTTAGCATCCTGCAGATGGCGATATCAACTCAACCATCCAATAAATTAACCGTGATGGAATAAGATGCCGACTTCCCGCGCACAATCTCAGTGTAACGAGTAACAATAAGTGTCCACTCAAATGTAGTGGAGTAAAGAGTACAGATACTCAATCACTAATGTAGTCAAGTAGAGAGTCACAGTTGCTTATAATTTTGAGATTCAGTGTCTGATTAGTTAAATGCAGAGAAAGAATAAAAAGAATAGAAAGAGTGAGAAAGAGGAATGAGAAAGAGGGACCAATAATGTTGAATTGTTATTATTATTATTATTATTATTATTATTATTATTATTATTATTATACCAAGTAGCAAAAAAAAGTCAGTTTACGCGAGTACTTTACACCCCTGCTGGTTTTTAAAATTGGTTCCAAACATTTCCGTTGCTTGATATTCACGCTCGGTTTCACCTGTTCATTTCCTCCGGCGTTTTCTTGGGCAGTTTTAGCGCCGCCTACAGGAACAGAAGCGTAGTGTGGTTATTTACAATCTCAACAGGTCGTGAGGACTTTTATTCTGCACGTGTGATGGCGTGTGGTGTGTACCATGTAGCTGTTGAAGGCCGTGGAATCCGCGTCCACTTTGGTCAGCAGGTCACCCATGGCTTGGTGGAATGGAGGGATGA
Source organism: Paedocypris micromegethes (assembly GCA_028031935.1). NCBI lineage: Eukaryota > Metazoa > Chordata > Actinopteri > Cypriniformes > Paedocypris > Paedocypris micromegethes. Next base: position 5,152,593 of record CM051507.1, read on the forward strand.
GTCTCCTCATCTCGGAATCCAGAGAGTCAAACTGACGCTTTCCGTACGTCATTTGACCGACCATGCAACCCAGAGCCGCGCCCTGAGAGTATCACAGTCATTAGTGCATCAGTGGTGACCAGAGGTGTAAAGTACTTGAGTACTTTGTTACTTTACTTAAGTATGTGTTTGCTACTTCGTACTTGTACTGAGTATCTACTGCTACTCTCTACTCCACTACATTTGTGATTGAGTAGCTGTACTTTTTACTCCACTACATTTGAATGGACACTTGCCCTTACTCGTTACATTGTCAATGTGTGCGAAATTGTGATTATATTGCGTTTTATTTTCTGGTGATATCGCCATCTGTAGAATGCTGAAGGTACTGAATGCTATTTAGTAGCTAAATCAGGCCAACGTGAATTAGAGGCATGAATGTATTTTGTTAATTTTATCATAAAAAATGTAATATTCACTACTTTATTTTACTACTTTTCTTTCTTTGTAAACATCAATTTGACAGAGACTGACTATGTTTTTTTTTTATCTACTTTGTTCTGTCATTTTTAAAACATTGAGGTTACATTTTGTTTCTATATTTGAAAAAACTCATGAATAGAGTTTGTTTTCACATTTCTTGGTGTTTCTTTTGCCTAAATTCAGTGCGAGTAAAATACTTGGATGGAATCACATTAGTGTCAAAAAGATCAACCTTCATGTTTTCAAAAAAAAAAAACGCAAAAAAAAAAGCGAGCGAAAAAAACATTTCAAAAGAAAACGTGAAGACGGCGAAAAAAAAAAGTATACAGTATGTGAAGCATTATCGTTTGTCTCTTCGAAATTTCCGTTTGATATCTTTGGCAGTAATCTGATTCCATAAATACTCAAGTTGTTATAAAATTAGATTTTGACTCAACTTTGACTCAAGTCTTTTAAAATCACTGATTTTGTAATTCTGGAGTACCTCTCACGATAAGTATCTGTACTTTTACTCAAGTATGGCTGTCTGGTACTCTATACACCTGTGGTGGTGAGTAAGAGTGTTGGTGAGGTTACCATGGCAGCGATGGCAGCAGACACTGATCCTCCACCGGGCGCGGCCGTTCTGGCTCCGACACTGTGAACAAACTTCTGCAGAGAGAGAGAGGCCAGAAGCCCCGCCTCCTGATTGCCTTGCACCATGTACCTACATCAGAAAGCGACCAATCACATCACATCATCATTTTATAACACAAAAATAAATAAAACGGATTTGCTGAGGTGTAAACGAAGAGTGCATGAAATCAATACATACCAAGTGCGGACACCTTACTGTAAAAGTTACTCACCAACTCAAAGTACACTTGAGTAAAAGTATCCAAATTTTTAAAAACTCAACTATTTTACTCTTTTAACACTTATTTAATGCTTTTACTTCATTTTACTCAAAAACACCAATAAATGTGAGAAAACAAGAAACTCCTGTTCTTAATGAGATTTTAGTTTGTAATATAGAAATGAAATTTAACACCTGGGTGTTTGAAAATGGCAGAACAAAATGGATAAAAAAGAACAAAAAGAAAGACTCTGTCAAACTCAAATGTGCAAAAAAGTGCATCTGCTAATATTGGTTGCTCAATATTTAACTTTTTTTCGCTGACAATCTTCACGTTTTCGAAAATCAAAAACGCAATAATGAAAAACAATTTTAAAAAAACGAACGGAAAACCTGAAGTGGAAAAAAAAAAGTTTCAAACAAAAATGGGAAGATGGCGACTAAAAAAAAAAAAAAAATCAAACAAACATAATTGTGAGTGGACACAGCACATCATCATTTTAAAACAATAATTCGCCGTATAACTCACTCAATGATTCTCTCCTTCGGAACGAAGGAGCCCAGCGAGTCGAGGCCTAGCTTACTGATGACCTGATTGAGAAAATGAGATGTAGCTTTTAAATAGAGATATTATTATTTTTTATATAACAAAGTGTTCACTCGAGCCCACCAGTCGGATTTTGTGTTCCTCTTCGACCACGAAAAGTTTATCTCGTTGTATGTAGAAGTCAGCACAGTCCAGCACGGCCTTCAGAGGAATCAGACCCACGATCTGAGAGCCCACCACCGGCAGATTCAGATCCTGTAACGCACAGGTTGGCTTTATTTTCAATACATTTTTTAATATTTTTCTTTATTTTTCCATTTTCCGTGGCCTTTTCGCAAGTCTACAAAATGTAACACCATGTTTGGTTTTAGTGAAGTTAGCTTATTGTAAGTGACTTGATGTGGAATTGTGGTATTTTTATATAGCATTTTCTTTTTTTCTTCGTAATATTTGTAATTGCAGTCCTGCATAAGACAAACTTGTGGGAAATTGAAAAAACAATAATAACTAATTCAAAATGAAAAAGTATTATTGTCTGTTTCTGTCTGTCTCTCTCTCTCTCTCTCTCTCTGTTTCTCTCTCCATCTCTCTATTGTTGTCTAATTGTCTTTATTTTCGATGTCTATTTTTAAATGTTTCATGCTCTTTTTGTAATTCTACAAAATGTAATGCCGTTTTTGGTAACTTAACTTTTTTTTTCTTTGTAATATTTGTAAATGCAGTTCTGTACAAGACAAATTTGTGCGAAATTGAAAAAACTATATAAAGAATAACGCAAAATGAAAAAAAGTATTAGAATGCGACAATTTTGAAATAAAACTGTGTATAAACACCACTTTTTTATTTATTTATTTTTATTTTGTATCTGTTGGTTCGAATCTGTAAAGCTATCGGGTCCACAATTTAGAAAAAAAAGGGGGGGGTAACGATACAAAATATATATTTTCAAAATACATATATCTAATATATGGGACGTTTTTAAATATGTTTTTAACATATGCTTGCTTATATTGTTAACATATAAAGCCTAAAGAAGACAGAACGATTGACATGTATGAACAATAACTATATTCCCATTTATTTAAATATATTCTGCCGAATAGTAGAATATGTAAACATATTAAAAGAGGGTTAGGGTAATACACATATTTATATATTAAAAACATATTTAAGTGGGCTTTTAAATATTTTCCCAATTATTTCATATACATGCATTTTACGCTGCGTCAAATTTTAGTTTTAGTTTTATGGTGTGTTGTGATATTTTTGTCTAGTGTGATTTGACATTTATAATATTTATTCTATGTCTACTGTACACTGTAATTGTAAAAGAATGCTATTTCTTTTTTTAGTTTGGGGCGGGGCAAGAGAGTCTCATATATATAAATAATAAAAAATATTTATATACACATGTGTATATTTGTATATGTATACACTATGTAATGTTTTGGTGACTTTTTTCCTGATAAATTTAAGGCACCGATGTTTTAAAATTAAATGTGCATTGATTGGAATCTACACATTGATGCACATTTCCAATTTCGTTCAGGTTTTGACGTATCTGGTCATGATGCATCTTCGGAATGTCTTTTTGAACGCGTATTTTGATCTTCATTCCAATTTGCATTAGAGACGATAAACTCACTCTAGCATCCCTGCAGATTTCTTCATAAACCGTGTGTAGAGGCGTCATCTCAAAGTCCAGGATGTTGGTGGACACCTGAGCCAGGTTCTCCTCCTCCAGGAACCATCCCATACCTTGAACCTTCTTGAGAAGCCCAGGCTGCCAGGTAAGCATTAAAACAATATGATAAACCGAATCCTTGAAGATAAGAGATCTGGAAGACAAGAAGACCTACTTGATCTTTACCACGTCCTTGTTCTCTGACATCCAGGGCGATTCTGTGCGCTTGTTCCTTGGTGCTCAGCAGATTGACATTATAAGCGATGAGAAACGTCCGGGCTCCGGTCACTGTGGCTCCCCACGAGGGGATGAAGTCAGCTGGGCCGTAGTCAGGGACCCACTCGCTCTTTTTTAGCTGTTTTTTAAAGATAAGTATAATGATTTCATTCAAATGCTTGGTAGAATAGTTCTGATTGGCCGATTGAGCCACTTTAGTAAAATCTTTAGTAAAATGAAGAGTAACCTTCTCTGGTAACGCTTCATATTCTCCTGCTCGGACGGATGGAAGTGAACGTCTGCTCTCGGTTCTAGCTGCTTCTCCGTAAAGATAAACTGCAATAAAAATAAATAATTATCTGTATGTTTGTACAAATACAGTCCATATATATATATATATATATATATATATATATATATATATATATATACTGAATAATCTAACTAATTTTAACTAATTAATCGCACTTCCCTGACCAAAATATATCGCGATTAATTGCAATCAAATGACTAAACTAAAGCTTGTAATTTTGGATATTGAGGTGTAATGCGTAAATTAATGTTAACTCAACACTAAATATACACTAGTTTAAATACTGCAATATGATTTAGTATCATTTTTGTTCAATTTGCAATATATTTTATTAGTTTTTTTTAACCCTGAGGTCGAGTCGCTCTTTATTCAAGATAAAACACAAGAAAGTCAATTTTGGTCTTACATATGTGTCATTGTATATCAATTGAAAGTTCTAAGTATCCATTTTTTAGGTTACAGTCTTAATAAAAATAGGATGTTGAGTTTTTGTAAAAAAAATTTTAAATTATAATAAAATAAACTAAAACGTGAAGTGTGTAACTGCATAAATACTCATCACTAACATGAAACATATGTCTTCATAAAGCTTAGAATGTCTGTTTTTGAATATAAGTTTAAATAAATACAATATAGTCCTTATATCAAATCCGTATGAATCTAAAGCAGCGGCTTGTTGAACAGAAATTTTAGTTTATTTTTATGTTTCAATTTTCATTGACTGAAATTTAGTGAATCATTTACTGAATAATTTCTGGTGTTTTCTCTGCGATTGGGACGCACCTGGCACGTGCAGAATGTCCGCCAGTCTCTGGCCAAACTGGTTGGCACAGCTCACACACTCCTCCATAGTGACGTTCTGCACTGGGATGAACGGACAGACGTCCATCGCTCCGGTCCGAGGGTGTTCACCTATCCAGACATGTATGTTACACATGATGTTACTCAGAATAAAGCACGTAGAGATAATTCCCACCGCACCGGAGTGTTTGCTCATGTCTATGAGTGTAAAAGCCACGCGAGCGGCGTTCAGCGCCCCCTCCATCACGGCCTCCGGTGCCCCCACAAACGTGTAGACCGTCCTGTTAGTGGAAGCACCCGGGTCCACATCCAGCAGACTGCAGCCCTCCGTCCCAGAGATGGCATCAGCGATGGCCTCAATAACCTGATAGCACAAGAAAAAAATAGCTTTCATGCGTTTGTGTGTGTGTGCCCGGATATATACGTTTGTGTAGATGGATAGATAGAAATACAGACAGACAGACAGACAAACAGGCAGATAGATAGATAGATAGATGGATGGATGGATGGATGGATGGATGGATAGACGGACGGACAGACAGACAGACAGACAGATCAAAATAATACATAGTTTTTATTGATACTAAATTATATTTATATATGCACGTTTTATTTTACAAATACATATACGGTATAACTTCAACTTAAATGCACACATAGAATTCTAGACTTTCCAAAAATGTAAAAAAAACCCACGTGATTTTTGTCCTGTGTGCCTAATGATGACAAAAATATGTCAAACTACACAATTGTTGATGTCCAATGTTTAAATCTCACCTCTTTGTTTCGGCCTTCGGAGAAGTTTGGGACACACTCCACCAGCTTCGCCATGTCTGCACGAGATTCCAAACTTTCACAAACTGCTCCAGTTCCAGAACAGTAGCATTTAAAGCGGCCCATCAGATAGCCAATAATATTTAACCTGAGCTCTGTATCTAGGTCAGATAGCGGGGCCTCTTCCGCTCCGACCAATCAGGAGACGTTCCATAAATCATTACTCACTTTTGTGTAATTTAGCCAAAAACAAAAAAAGCACGGATAGATTATATAAATACGCTTTGTTGTGCTGTCTTGCCCTGTTTACATTTCAAAGCCTTCCGATATTTCCCAATGCCGAAAAGAAATAAATATAACTCGATAACCCTGACAGTTTAATATATGACTTTTAAAATCACTTCTTTTGCAAACGTCCACAGCAAAGGTTTGTCTGGTTAATGAATTATTAGAGTGAAAGTCTGAAGTGGGACAGTTTAGCCCCAATCCCCAGCCACACGTTTAGATTAAAAAAAACTCTAAAAACTTGAAAAAAAAAACTCGAAAAACCTCTTTTCAGAGTAGCGATACATCAATACTTTGTTTGTACTGTATAATTTTAATGTAAAGGTTTGGGTATATTAAAAATAGACATGCAACTTAGTTTAATCGCTCTACTAGTCTAATAAATACAAATAAATAGTTGTATAAAATGATAAATAAACGATACATGCATTTGAACTTGTGCATATGTTAGGCTGCCCACTGCTCCGAATTTGTTCCGATGGGTCAAAATCAGAGACGGAATTTCCCCACTGAGGGATTAATAAAGTTTAATTTCTTTCTTTCTTAGAATTGCGCAAGACTGGAGAAGACGACGACGATTCACCTTTACGCCAAAAGGGGGCAGTAATGGTGTTAGTTCAACTCAGATCGGACAAATCAAGCGACAACCGGAAGCACTTCGCCGAAGGTGTTAGTCGGCGGTTTTTTTCTGCTCCTGTGCAAATGTAAATGTGTGGTCTTGATCTACAAAGGTTTTTGGCTTTTCTCTCAAGGCCTTAGGAAAGTGGTGAGAAAGATGCTGGCTACCGGAACGGTGAGTTCAGCGATGGTGGGTTATTTTTATTTTCTTATGCCGCTACTTGTGAGAGCTAATGGCTAAAGCTAAGCCACACTGTGTTTGTAGTGATTCATTTAATCGATTCGGCTGAACTGTTATTCCATTTCCCTGCATGAAGTGAACACAAACTGCGTGATTTATAATTACTTTAAGATACTCTGCAATTTGGTTTTAAATGATTGTTTTTTTGTGCGTGTTGTAAACATGCTTTACTATCGGTTTTTACCTAGAGAAGTATGTACAGCATGCGAATAATCGTTGAAAGTTCCCCAGACACTCTTGAATTTAACAAGTTTCGCTTAGTTTTTTAATTCTACGAATTTTAGAAGGTTCTTGTAGGAAGCAATTTCTCTCTTAAGAAACTGCGATTAAATGACGTTTAGTACCGGTAACTTATCGAGAATGTTCCACGTCATAAATGCAATGAATTTTTTTTAGTTTTTTCAACCTCTACCGTTTTTTAAATTAATTACAAATACATTAAACAACAATTGTTTTTAGATACGTGACTAATGTAGTTAACTTTTTGTCAAGCATTTCTGATTCCCTTGGGCCTGATGAATAAACCATCTTGCTGTTTCTGAGGAATTACCACATTTTATTTGATATCTAGACCGTCACCACGGCAGGACTGGCACAAGTGGACCGTGAGAAGATATACCAGTGGATCAATGAACTGTCCAGTCCAGAAACGCGTGAGAACGCTCTGCTGGAGCTCAGCAAGAAGAGAGAGTCGGTGGCGGACTTGGCGCCGATGCTTTGGCATTCGTGTGGCACCATAGCAGCTCTTCTGCAGGTTTGTCCGCTGTCATGTTGAGGACTTTACGGCATATGTCTCAAACTCAAGGCCCGGGGGCCAGATGTGGCCCGCGAGAACTTATAAGTTTTGAGTGTCTAAAAATTAACACCAAAAAATAAATTAAGAGTGTGTGTTGACCAAAAACTTTCCCACAATGCCATTCGACTACGGTAGCTGCGACAGTGTTTCCACAGTTTTGTTATTTTTTTGTATTGATTATTGTCAATATGGCCGCTAAGGACCTTATCAAATATGGTGCAACAAGGTTTTCTACGTAACTGCAATTGTCACTTGATTAAGTTATGAAAAATAATACGTTGTTTCACATTGAGTAGTTGCATTTATTTTACATCATATTTGATTATATTTGATTGACTTTTTGTTTTAAATACGGTGACTTCACGTTTATTTAAGCAAATATTATCAAACCGTATTTATGTGTCAAAGCTTTCTTCGCCCATTTTTATAAGCTCAAAAGCATGGGGGGTGCTTATAAGCGTATAACTCTATTATGCACATAAATATAATATCCCTTTTTCACATTTTCACAAGTCACAAATAAATAGAATACGTCGTCTTTATGCAGCAGTGCTCTTCTGCGTTGTCTTCTCTTAACCACTTATTATCGACGTATGCTCGTCTGTTAAAATAATATTTTTTTTGTGACAGAAAAATCAAAGGTGTGCTTGTATGTGTGGAGTGCCTATATTTGCATAAATGCGGTAGTTGTTAGAAGTGTAAAACATTTTGCACTTTTTTTTTTACCACACATTTTTACCACTTCCACTGACTTTCTTCTTTATTCCTGCATCTTTTCCCCCTTTAGCTGTCAGAAATTTTAGGTGAATTTAATTTAAATCGTACATAAACAATGTGCTATATATATAATTTTTTTTTCCATTCGTGTTCTTTATCTTTATTTATTGTTTTTACCATTGGAGCTGCTGCAAAATGTAAATTTCTCTTTGCTGAAACAAATAAAGGTTTTCTTCTTCTTCTTGAACAGGAAATTGTGAACATCTACCCGTCCATCAACCCCCCCACCCTGACGGCGCATCAGTCGAATCGTGTGTGTAACGCTTTAGCTCTGCTGCAGTGTGTGGCTTCTCACGTAGAGACGCGGTAAGTCACTTTACTCTTCGGAATTCCTGCTAGAGCTACACAATTCTGGATAAAATGAGTTTTTTGCTTATAAAATCACAATTCTTATACGATTCTGGATTTTTTTTTTTTTTTTTTTTTTTTTTTTTTTCATTTTAATGATTTAACGCTGAACATCAGCTTGTCAAACAGTATTGGAATAACACATTTTACTCTTTGCTTAAGGGCTGCATCAAATTATTTTCTAATCATTTAATCTATCGATACATTTTTTCCTTTTTCAATCGACTATTTTTCTTTTAAAAATAAAATATTTGGGTTTTTAATTAACACGGTCTTTTATTTCACCCCCCCCCCTCCAAATTAAATAAATAAAAATTACACAAAATAAATCGGAAGGCTTTATATACCCTTAACACAAAGCCAGTGAAATATGAATTTAGTAATGGGCCAAAATAAAATGTCCAATCCTGAAAAAAAAGTAATGCAAAAATATTAATACAAAAATATTTATAATGCAAAAATGTAATCTTTTATTATATTATACATTTTAAAAATATATAAAAAAATAAACATTTATATTTATTATAAAAAAAAATACTTTTTGCCACCAATTTCATTCCATAAAAGCAGTGGAGTGCACGGTATCTGGAGATCAGACGAGTTTGGCCCAATCCTAAAAATACCTGCGATTAATCGAGATCTTTTTAACGATTCTTTGCTGTTATTTCTCCCTCAGCTCTGCCTTTCTGGCCGCTCACATCCCGCTGTTCCTCTACCCGTTCCTGCACACAGTCAGCAAAACGCGGCCCTTTGAATACCTCAGGCTCACCAGTCTCGGCGTTATTGGTGAGTGATAATATATTGTGATTAATGAGTTATAAGTGAGTCAGACTGAAGTTCCATCTGTACACTCTCTGTGATGGCAGGAGCTCTGGTGAAAACAGACGAACAGGAGGTCATTAACTTCCTGTTGACCACAGAAATCATCCCTCTCTGTCTGCGCATCATGGAGTCCGGCAGCGAGCTCTCCAAAACGGTCAGTGCTGTCTAAAGTAGTCACCTTCGTTACTTGGTTAGAAGTGTAGATACTAGAGATAAAAAAAGTACTTCTGTGGAAGTAAAAGTTAAATGCCCAATATTTTACTAAAGTAAAAGTAACGTTACTAATACTGATAAAACTACTTATAAGTGTATAAGTAATGCAAGGAAATAAATGCCATTATAGAACTATATTGTTCTATTAAAATGTTGTTGTAATTACATTTTAGTACATTAATTTGTACTAACTCTGCTCAGCCTCAAGACACTGAATCTGTTGGTAAATCTGTAAAAACTTGTAACAAAAAAGATTCTTGTCAGAAACATTTTATGAAATAATGACCTAAATACGAACTCTTATGTCCGAAAGTCTAGCTTCAACATTACCTCCTTTATCTCTAGTATAAGATAAATAATATCTTTCTAAGTCTCACAAAGATACTAACAGAAATGTTTTTCAGTGTTGACGTGAGCTTTGAGATCTCGGACAACTTTATTGGCCATATGGAGCTTTCAAACGGTCACTGCGCATATCCGTCTAATTCTGTGCGCAGGTTTTTTTTAGATTGATTCAACACGGAAATCAAACTAACGGAAATTGCAGTAATGCGGCTGGTTTTGAACAAATAACGAGTAGAAAGTACTTGCTTAAGTACTTAAAGATATTTGCTTAAAAAAAATATAAATATATATATAAAAATAAGTAAAAAGTAAGCGGGGAAAAATAAATACTCTAGTAAAGTAAAAGTAAGCCAGATTTGTGTTCCTTCCGTTACTTGACACCTCTGAAAACGTTATGGCTTTAAATCACTTGAACTTTATTTGTGTGTTTTAACGTCTGTTGTGTTTTCTGTAGGTTGCCACGTTTATACTGCAAAAGATCCTGCTGGACGACACGGGCCTTGCCTATATATGCCAGACCTACGAGCGCTTCTCACACGTCGCTATGATACTGGTAATCCTTGTGGTTCGGACTTCCACTTTCCTGTTGTTCAGAATTTATCGTCTTTTTATTGTTTCACAGGGGAAAATGGTTCTTCAGCTTTCCAAGGAGCCCTCAGCTCGCCTGCTGAAGCACGTCGTCCGCTGTTATTTACGCCTTTCTGACAACTCCAGGTGTGTGTTGCACCATTAGGGAAAAACGTACCAGGATATTACAAAATTGCACTTGGATCAGCTTTTATGTATATACTATAGCTTTAATGTATATACTATATTCAATATACCGTATTTACGTGAATATAAGCACCCGTTTTTTTATTTAATTTTAGCGGCTCATAAACATCAGGCAGTGCTTAGAATCACCGGTTTCAAATAATCGGATTTAGGATTCGGCCAAACTCGTCTGATCTTCCTATTACACACACTCCACTGTTTTTATGGAATCAAATTGTTGGCAAAAAGTATTTTGCGCACTCATGTAGAGCAAGCTTCACCTGTGATGTAGACATTCTAAAATTTTTGCATTATAATTGTGTGTGATTCAATTTTTTTCGGATTGGACATTTTTTTTTGGCCCATTACTGAATTCATTTTTTTACTGGCTTTGTGTTAAGGGTATATCAAGCCTTCCAATTTATTTTGTGTAATTGTGTATTTAATTGGGAGTGGCAGGGTTAAAATAAAAGACAGTGTTAATTAAAAACCAAATTGTATTAGTTTATATAAACTAATAATCATTTGGGGAAAAAACGATTGATTGAAAAATGTGTCAATCCGGAATAATTATCAATAGATTGATTGATTAAAAAAATTGTTAGCTGCTGCCCTTAAGCAAAGAATAATACGTGCAATTTTAATGCTATTTGACAAAAAAAATCCAGAATCGTGGAAAAATTGTGATCTTTATAAGCAAATAAAATTGTGACTCGTAAATATGAGCTCTCATTTTTCCACATTTCAAGTGAGGAGCAATCACAGATGTAAATACTTTTATTCACTTTTAGTTTTTATTGGCTCAATAACAGAAACAAAGAAACGTTAGTCACCGAGCGACACTTAGCAGCGGCTAAACAACATGTTAGAACAAAAAAAAATTATTCTTGGGACAGACTGAAAATCTGGGAAATCAGTGCAAGTCCAAAAGCGTCAAAAGTGAAGAACACACTCTTTGAAATGACACGAGTCTCAAGTTAAGTTGTTAAAATAAAGGGGAAAAAGTAGTATTTTTAAGAGAAAACGTAATTGAACCGGAATTATATTTTCTTATATTTGCGGGGTGCTTTTATTCGTGTAAATTCGGTAAAGCCCTTATCGTTTTTTTGTATAAATTGCTTGTAGTTGAGTGCTTAATGCTCAGTTTGATCTCTAGGGGGCGCTCTCATATTTCATATCGGCTCATTTATGACTAGTGATGCAGACCTGCTCATTCTGACGTCCTCCGATGAGAAGCGAGGTGTTAGTGAGGTGTGTGTTCTGTCCACCAGGGCGAGAGAAGCTCTACGTCAGTGTCTGCCCGACCAGCTGAAGGACACCACCTTCGCCCAAGTGCTGAAAGACGACTCCACCACCAAACGTTGGCTGGCCCAGCTGGTGAAAAACCTACAGGAAGGGCAGGTCACAGATTCCCGTGGAATCCCACTTCCTGCCCAGTAGCACCAGTGCAGAGAACGTTCTCGTTCAGAATGAATTCTCGTTCAGAATGTTCTTTCGACGGCACTTAACGTCATAGTTATTTTTCTGCCAAGAACTTCGAAGACGGTGCTCAACAGTTACGGTTTGTTAGTTTTTTTTTTTTAAAAGATGTATGGAATTGAAAGAGGAAAAGACGGTCGCTTCGTTCACAGTGCTTCTATATAGTGATTTTATCTTTTGACAAACTCCAACGACTTTTGTTTTTTTTCCTCCTACACACTGTGTATGTACATTTCACCGCTGTAAATAAACATTCTCAAACCTTCGGACGCCAGTAAGATATTTTTTACATATTTTCGGTAGTGCTGTCAAACAAAACTTTTTTTTTTTAATTAGTTAATTACGTCCCTGACATAATTAAACGCAATTAAAAGACTGAAGTTTGTAATATTGGATATGGAGGTGTAATATGTAAATGAATGTAAACTCAACACAAATAACACACTCGTTTAAATACTGTAAAATAATTTGGTATTATTTGTTCAATTTGCAATGTATTGTCTTTGTTTTTTAACCCTTTGAGGTAGATTTGCACTTTTTTCAAGATAAAAAACACAAGTGTGTTCGTTTACTGCGTTTTAAAACCAGAAGATGAAACTCAACAAACCATATATAAAGTGAGGTGATGGCAATATACAGCAAGCATCTACAGTTGAGGGCAAAATAATTTAATAATACATTTATTAAAGTAATAAAGTATTAAAAGTTTTCATATATATATATATATATATATATCCGGTAGATCGCTTTGACTAGGTCATTTGAAAAGTAGATCGCGGACCGAAAAGGTGTGGGCACCCCTGGGTTACACTCTTAATAAAAACAGGACCTTATAAAAATAATAATAAAACTAGGAAGTTCTGCCTTCTCTTTTTCAGCTGAAAACAAACTGTAACTTAATAAATACTTATCACTCAAACATGAAACACATGTCTACATAAATTTTAGAATGTCGGTTTTTAAAAGTAAGTGTAAGTAAATACAGTGTTGTCTGTTTGTCTAATCCCTATGAATCTAAAGCTTCTGCTTTTTGAACAAAGTTATTTTCATGTTGAAATGGAACAGTGCCTGTGTTTCTCTGAGAGGGGAAAAATAGATCAGTGTCACTTAGCGCCTAAATCGGGAGACAGTGCGTGGCTCTCTTGATTCTGTTCATTACACGTTGCCAAACCAAAAGTTAAAAAAAGCAAATTGACGCCATTAGGCACTTAAAATTAATCACGTGTGTTAACTCGTTAACTTTGACAGCACTCGTTTTCGGACGCACTAGATTTATTTTATTCACTGCAACTAGATTTATTTTATTATAAACTCTGTTAATAAATGTCTGTTTTCAGGTTTTCTCTGGATTTGGTGTTATACGAGTCCGTCAGGCGAAGGTTTGTGGCGCCTGGTGCGTTTTGCGTGGGCGCCGCCGGTAATGGAAAGTGTCATTGCGGAGTTTAGAGACGCTCCTTTGTTGTTGCAGGAAGGCAGGAACCCCCTTATAAAGACGCCCGGCCCGTGTGTTAGTAAGCCGAGAGCAGACACCGAGCTCCGCCCGTGTTTTATTCATGAAGAGAAATACGAGGACGGGACACAGGAGACGAAATCCTCACGGCGGACGGTGCCAAACATCACAGAAGTCGTCCACCAGACGGGCCTCTGACCCGTCCCATCTCTGGCTTCTGCTGGTGGAGGTGTTCAGAACATCATTGCTGAATTTTTGAATATCGTTTTTGAAAAATTTTGAAAAATCCTTGTTTTCATGGCCTTGAAAGTGGAATCTGGATAAGTGCACGTCCTCAGGGCCGGGTCCAAACTTAGGTGGTTCTCCCACTCTGTGTCTGGTTTCACGTGACTTGATTCACAGACTCCGAGAGAGAGACAGATAAATAAAGTGAGTGTGTGAATAAACAGGTGGTGATCACTATGATCCAGGTCTGATTAAAAGAGCAGAAAGTGTGAAGCATCAACACCTTTATTGTTGCAGTGTTCCCGCCTTTGTTACACTTTGTTAAACTAAAACACACTTTGCTAAAAATTGAGAAGAATGGCTGATGTCTAGTTTCTTACTTTTAGTAGAGTTAGATTACAAATTTTGACTATAGTGTTAGAAATGTCTACTAAAATGTAATTTTTTTTCCAATACCACAAAACTTTCCCCAAAATGGTCATGTTTCATTTTGATTGCGTTTAGGCGTAGTTTTAATTGTACATTTTACCACAACTCTATGGTGCTGGAAAAAACTTGAACATGGACCTTGAATGTTCTTGAATTTTATTTTTCGGCCTGATTTTTTTTTTGTTTTGTTTAAGCTAAGCGTGCTTTTTCTGAGGTTTGTGATGTTCATTTTTTTATTTTTTTTAATCCTTAGTCACGTGATTTATTACCCACAATGCACCTGCACCTCTTTCCCTCTAGACAGGAAATGTCAACGTTTGTGTTCTCCTTGCTTGCGTGGGTTTCCTCCGGGTCTCAGCGTCCTTTCACAGTCCCGAAACATGCATTCAGGAGAATTAGAGTCTGCAAGTTTATCTACACGTGAGTGAGTGAGAGTGTGAATGTGTGTCTTGCTCAGCTCATGCGCAGTTCCGTCTCCCTGTGACCCAGAAATGGAAAAGTGGTTCTGTAAATGGTTGGATGAAGCTGTCTGTTTTCTTTTTCACACCGTTTCTCTCTTTACTCAACTGCCGCTCTGTTTTTATACTGGACGTAATCGTGTACGTATATGAAGTGTAACCCTATTCTACAAGTATATACTGTAATATTAACCACTCAGTCCATCTTTATTCATCCGTTTCTGAGCTTCACAGCTGGTGGAGACGGGCTGGAAACACTCACCACAGATAGAAAGTGTTTCCCGAGTGAAAAAAAGTGTTGGGGTGTGTGTGTCGCGGAGAGAGAGAGAGAAAGAGAGAGAGGGGCGTGGTGATGGCGAGACGTGGGCGTGTCTGAGGAGGAGGCCGTTTTACATCGCCGCTCTTCATCCAAACCCAAACACGGATCCGACTATGAGACTTCGGAGGGTAAGTGACTAGCTCTTAATTTTTTAATATGCTTCTTATAATGTATGTACACGTGTCCGGAAATATATATTCGATATTTATGCATATATAAATACTTTGTGTGTGTTTGAGGGTTGCCACCCGTCCCTTGAATTACGGAATCGTCCCGTATTTGAGATTGAAATGGCACGTTTCGTTTAGAATCAAAATGGGACGGTTTTTGTCACGTATTTAGTTTTTTTTTTATATTCTTTGCAAATTTTTTTACTCCTTTCCTACTTATGACTGGGTAATGCGCAACGTCACCGTTAGTTTGATCCAGTGAGGAGGGCTGGTCTGCAATGTGTTGTCAGACACTTAATCATTACTTTATTGCATGAAACAGTATTAAATAACAACACATTCCCTATGTGTAAGTCAAATAAAATATTAAATAGCAACTCACATTGTAAAACTATTTTAGACTATATAAAAACTTTACATGAAAACAAACTCAACAACTATTGGTTTGTACTAGCTATCATTTGTATCAAGTTTGAGTCAAGTGAAATTGTTTTTGATTTGGTTAGATGATTGAGTTGCTACACATACATTTTACCAAATAAAAAATAACCGAATTTCACAAAAACTGTAAGATTGTAAAATTGTGAGTTCTTGATCAAACAGATTAAGTCATGTTACTTTTGTTTATAATCAAAAAAAATAATATTGTTAGATTATATTAGAAAAAATTTGAATAGTATAAAAATTACGAATTGAATTATGAATTAAGTCAACATACAAAATGACTCAAAATAATTATTAATTACAATTATTTAGGTAATTATTATATATTTTTCATTCCAGGCACATTCAATTCTGAATTCTTTATAAGCAATAATAGCATTTTCTTGCACTTATTGCTTTACTTGCTCCTCTTTTTGTAAGTCGCTTTGGATAAAAGCATCTGCCAAATGACTGTAAAGTAAAATAAAGTAAAGCTGCTGTGACAGTGAGATCAATAAAGCCTTTTCTTATCGTGACCCAAGTTTTGAAATCTAAAAGGAATTGACATGACGAAGGTCAGTGGGGAGGGAGTTTAGTGAGGTCCAAATGACTTGTGTATTTTGTTGTCGGCTCTGAAGTTTTTTTGACCAACGAGAAACTACCAGAAACGGTTTAAGGGGTTCTAGATGGTTCCCATTTCTCTAGATGAAGAAGAGTAATCACGATGGAGTGTAAACCCTGTTGAATTTTTTCAGCTTCAGAATCCATAATGGCCGTTGTGTCTCTGTTGAAGATTGTTATTCTGAGTTCACATGACTGTGCAGAACGTGAAAGACCAGGTCGTACAAACAGTGAAAAGGTCAAAGGTCAATCCGGGGACTTTTCGAACACTGCAGGACTTTTTTTTTCACTCGAGTGGTTTTTGCTCCATGAAAAGCTTAAAAACTGTGCAACTGGGAAAGATCTAGTTTTTATCAAACATGCATACATTATGTACGTAAATGTCTGTATATAAACTTTTAATGATTTTTTGTGTATTCTCACAGCTAGGACTCGGAACTGAAGATATCTTGCAAGTCTATTTATTTTTGATTAAACATGAATTCATATAAAATATTTTTTGTGTAAATATTTGTTGTTCATAAACCACATTTTTTCATATTTTCTGTGCTTTATAGTCATTTGAATGCAGGTGTTTTATCCAAAGCAACGTACAAAATAGGGAGCATTTGAAAATAGGCGCAAATAGGATAATTATTAAAAAAAAAATAATAAAATAAAAGCTCCAAAACAAAACATTTAAGTCACATACATATGGATTAAAATGACAGAAAAAAGAAGAAAAAGTAGAAAAAGTATTGCCCATGTAAGTTTGACTGGAAATGGACAAAATTATGTAATTTTTGCAAAGACTAAGACTGATTGTTTTTTTTTTTTTTTTTTTTTTTTTTTTTTTTTTTTTATAGAAGTGGATTTATATTCCTGTACACATTTTCATAGATTAATAAATATAATTTTTGCAGGATTGCATACGGCCAAGTGTATTTTTTTCTCTTGTGGAAACTTCCCTCATCATGCACTTGCTTTCTTTAACTTTTGCGTTTTTGTTTGTCTGTCAAACAGGAAATGCCGGAAAAATGACAGATCGACAGGCGGCTTCTGCAGAAAGGACCATCCGTAAGTCACACTTGAAAAAATCAGAAAATCATTTTTTTTTTGCATTTTTGTTTCAAGTGTTTTACCCTCCATGCATTTCTATGCAAATAAAATCCAATGATTAATTAATTCATGTAGTAAATGAAACATTTGGTTGTCTTGGGTCATGGGGGATGGGAGGGGGCTAAGTTTTTTTTTATATCGGTTTAAAAGAGGTCACGACCTGCAAAGTTAGAGAACCACTGGCCTATTTGGACCAAAATTTTAAAAAGCACTTTTAGATTATAAAGTTTCGTCTGATATGTCTAACGACGTGAGGTAGGTGAGTTGGTCCGACTCTTCCTCATCCTCTTCGTCTCCTGTGTCCCTCAGGTATCCAGCCTGATGACGACCTGAAGTCCATGATCATCGGCACTGTGATGCGGAAAATCAAATCCCGCACATGGAAGAAGCAGCGCTACTTCCGACTTCAGGAAGACTGCTCGACCATCTGGTACAAGAGCAAGAAAGCCGGAAACGCTCACTCCACCTGTAAGTCCAAACACTGAGAGGAATAATACAGTTTTGGGAAAAAAAAAAAAAAGCTGAACAATTTGGACCCACGTTGACTTTTTTAAAATTGGAATTATTTGCTGTGCTAGAAATGAAGCGTACATTATCTGCCATCGTTGCGAGAACATGTTACTATGGCAAGACACAAATCTTGTTACATGGTCGATTTGTTTCTCCATTTCAGTGCTTGTTCTCATTTGCTTTAATATAAAAACGTAGCTAGTTTCTACTAGCTGAAACATTGTGTTCTTAAAATGAGAAAATTTCACTTGACGTTTCTTGTTTCAGGAAGTTCTGTGTGAAAAACATAGTGTCTACTTTGAAAAATGTCTCAATTTAGTGTATAATATTATCCAAATTAGCATTATTTTCTAAGCAAGAAAACTCAAGACCTATTTTCTTGAATTAAGCAAAGTCATCTCTCACTTTTTGTCCTAACAGTTGATTTATCTTGTAAGAGAAAATAACAAGATTTATTGCTAATTTAAAGATTTTTTTTTTTTAGCTTGTCAAGAATTTATTTTTTTGCAATGTATAGTAGAACCCTAATTGTACTATGCAAAAAAATCCCCATTAAAAAACAAGAAACATTAAAAATGAAATTAAAATAATTAAAAATAATTTAAATAAAACTTAAATCAAGTAGAATTATCTTTTCTGCTTGATTTAAGACATTTTTACTTGGTAAGACGACTTTGTTTTTTTAAAAGCCTATTTTTCTTGAAACTAAGCTAGTTAATTTATCTTGTAAGAAAAAAAAAAACAAGGTTTTGTTTTAATTTCCAATAAGATTTTTTGGCTTGTCGAGAATGTATTTTTTGCAGCGTAGAACATGAGTCAGAAAGTACACAAAGTAAATGTGAAATTATGTACATGTATAAGCTGTGATTTTTCTTTTATATATTCTGTGAAACAAATTTTGATCTTTGGCCTACTTCTTAAAATTCACGAGTTTTTTCAATGACATATCTGAGACCTGGTCATTGTCGGCCCCCGGCTGTTTGTTGACTTTACAAAGACCCTGTAAAGATGATTGGAGATGACAAGTTATACACATTTGTGAATTAGCTGAATATAATGTCATTTTTAAGTCATTTTTCATATACATAAGGACACATGTGTTTAAGAAATGCAGAATTGTTTTGACCACCATTTTGTCCGGCGTCATTATGTATATGAAAATGATGATAAAATATACTCCATGATAAAAGTAGAAGTCAGAGTTGGCGATAACAAGAGCGTTTTTCAACAAGAGACACAGATAAATAAAAAAAACACAAAAAATGTATCTTAATTGGCTTCTTTTTACTGTTTTTTAAAAGCCTCGGTTTAATCTCCTGATTACGATATTTCTGCATTTCATCTGCAAGAAATGCATTTCTTAAACACATGCGTCATTATGTTTATGAAAAAAACAACTTCAGAAGATTCGTTATGATAAAATATACTCCATGATAAACGTAGAGATTAGAGTTGGCGATTATTTAAAAAAAAAAAAAAAAACAACCTTTTTCAACAAAACACAGAGATAAATCGACAAACACTCAAAAAAATGATGTATTTAAATAGCATCTAACTGTTTTTTTTTTTTCTTCTGAATCACCTCAGTATAGTCTCCTGACTATGATAATTCGAAGAAATGCATTTCTTAAACACATGCGTCATTACGTATATGAAAAAACTACTTCAGTAGATCCATTATGATAAAATATTCTCCATGATAAAAGTAGAAGTCGGAGTTGGCGATTATTAAAAAAAAAAAAAAAAAAAAGTTGTCCAAAGAACACAGAGATGAAAAAAAAAACACTCAAAAAAATGATGTATTTAAATAGCATCTGTTTTTTTTTTTTCTTCTGAATCACCTCAGTATAGTCTCCTGATTACGATAATTCTGCAGTACGACAGTGAGACGAGATTGAGTGATTTGTGTTGTAGTTTCGGTGAGTGACGTGGAGGCCGTGCGAGAAGGACACCAGTCTGAAGTTCTGCTCAGCATTGCGGACGAGTTTCCACCTGACCGCTGCTTCACCCTCGTGTTCCGGGGTCGACGGGGCAATCTGGACTTAGTGGCCGAATCAGCAGCAGAAGCTCAATCATGGATTCAAGGAATCCGCAAACTCATAGATAACCTGGAGAACATGGGCCAGCGAGAGAAACTAGACCAGTATCCTTTACTCTCCGCGTTTATCTACCAGTCTATCGTTCCACTCTCTGTCCATCTTACACTAGTGTCATGTGTAAAACGCACTAAAGGACACTTTAACACAACAGCACAAAGGACATTCAGACTGTTGGGATAAAAAAGCCTTTTTTGCTTTTTTATTGGAGTGATTGATTTTTGTCTGATACTGAAGGAATTCCCCCACATTTACTTTTCAATTCCTGTTTATGAACTACAAGTGATCAGTGTATCACTTTACTATCAGTGTTTGATTACTAGCAAATATTGTTGCAAAAATAAATACATGTTGAATAGATTGTCTCAAAAAGTCACAAATGTCCCAAACAAATATTGCAAAACAAGTCTCAAAAAGTAGCAAAACTACAAATGGAAAACAAGTAACTGAATTCTAAATTCTATTAAGATTTTGTTTATTTATTTTTATAGTTTTCCAGGGATTGTTTTTTCAGTAAAGCAGTGATGGTCAACCTGCGGCCCGTGGGCCATTTCTGGTTGTGACGGTGTCCCTCTAATATTCACTTTTTTTTTTTTTTTTACAAATTTTAGTCCATTTGTAAGTAAAATCTACAAGTGTATGCTATTATAACAACAATTTTCAATTTGAGACGATTTTCAATTTTCAATTGAAGAACAAATCAATAGAATTCCATGTTCACCATTATCAGTGATATATTTCCAGCTTCCGGTGTGAAGTTTGAGCATCTCTCATGGTCAAATACGAATGTTGATTGGCAAACTTTGTTTCCTCTGAGAACACGTGTGAATCCCTTAAATGTTGCTAGATGGATCTGCGACTGGTTTAAAAAGGCGGACAAAAATGGAGATGGACGGATGAATTTCAAGGAGGTTCGAGATCTACTGAAGATGATGAACGTCGACATGAATGAGCATCACGCGCTGCGTCTCTTCACGGTAACGGCTCTAAACTTAAGTAAATTAATGGATTTATTTATGTAGCACATTTAAACACCACCTGTGTCACTGATTAAAGAAAGAAGGAAAAATACTAAAAGAAAATTATAAAATACAGCAGTACAATAAACGACAACGGTTAAAAAGCACATCAAAAGCCAGTGAGAACAAATGTGTTTTGAGTCTGGATTGAAAGATGGTGACTTTCTGTGTGTGTGTGTGTGTGTGTGTGTGTGTGTGTGTGTGTGTGTTGGGGAGGGAGGGGGTTCCACAATTTTGGACAGATCACAGCAAAGGAACGATTTTAAGTCGAGAACTTGGGGTTTTTAGAAGGCCTTTGCCACCGGATCATCAAGTTTTTAAGAGGTTTGTTTAGATGAGAGTTCTGACAGATAGTGAGGAGCTCGGTCATTTATTGCTTTAAAAACAAATAGTAAAAGATTAGTTGTTTGAGAATGTAAATACTAGCATAATAGCATGTAGAGTAGGATGATTGATTTATTATTTCCAGTGGTGTAGAATACTTGAATAAATGGACTTTGTTACTTTAAGTATTTTTTGTATCAAAATTACTGTATAAGCAGCTGTCACTCACTACATTAGTGATTGAGTATCTGTACTCTTTACTCCACTACATTTAAATGGACACTTACGGTTACTAGCTACATTGGGATTGTGTGCGACAAGTCAGCATCTTTTTCTACCGCGGTTAATTTATTGAGGATGGATGATGTGATTTCGCCATCTGCAGGATGCTGAAGATATTGGATGCTGATATAAGCTAAATCACGTGATGAGAATTAGTGGTTGCACTTTTTTTATTTTTCCACATTAACTGAGACTGATTTTCTGTTCTTTTTTTATACATTTTGAAACATTCAGGTGTTACATTTTTTTTTTTTTTTTTAATTTTAAGAAACCAAACCTCAGAATATCTTGTTTTTCCCATATTTTGATGTTTTTTTTAAGCCCAAATTCAGTAGGAGTAAAATACTCAGGTTCTTTTAAAATTGGATGCTTTGCCACTTTTCCTCAAGTCTTCCTGGAAATGGTGACTTGCTTTGGAGTAATTTTTGCAGAAAGGTATCCATACTTACTCAGGTATGGTTTTCAGGTTACTCAGGCATGGTTTTGCACGCTGCAAAAAATGCACATGAAAAAAAATGGAAATAAAATGAGTAAATTTCACTTCATTGAAGTCTTTTTTTATCTGCCAATGAGGTGAGAAAATTTTACCTAGTATGAATGCTTAAAACAAGACCCGTTTCTTGAAACAAGCAAGTTAATCTTTTACTCTTCATTCTAAGCTAGTTAATTTATCTTGACTGAGCACATGATTTATTGTGTAATTTCAAGATCTTTTGGCTTGTCAAGAATTCGCTTTTGCAGTGCACCTACACTTCCAATAATCCATGCGAAAAAATGAAAAACAACTAGTAACACAAGTAAAAAAAATATTAAATCAAGTAAAATTATCTGCCAATGGCGTGAGAAATTGTTACTCTGTAGATTTGTTACTGCTTTTCAATTCTTGTTCTTATTGGCTTTACAGTTTTTCTCAAATGCTCAAACACAAAAGCCAATCCCCTAAACCAAATGACCAGTCATCTAAACACATTTACCAAATCTAACCATCATTCTCCAATAGCATGAACACATTTCACATGAAGATACAATTCACAAAACACAATTTATGTTCTCATAACTCTAAACACATTTGTCCTTGCTAAAACATAAGTTGCAAAAGAGCTCTGCTCATATTCTCAAATGAAAGCTCATGTGATGCAAAATGCTTGACACAGTCAGCAATATTTGAACACAATGAACACGCCTGGCGTCATTTACTACACACAACAACTCAAAGTTGAAGACACTTGTTGCTAATGCTGTGACTACATGTATAAAAGCAAGTTCAGAGTGCAAAGTTTGCTGAAGATTCCAAACAAACACAATGGATGAAGGCAGAGTCAGGGGAAGAGAAATTTGAGTCACCGGAGAGAGAAGAGCTGGTCATGGAAGAAGAGTTGCAGGCCAACGAGGAACAGAAGGAGGCCAACAAGGGAGAGGAGAAGGTCCAAGAGAAAGAGCAAGACAATTATAGACAAGATGCAAGCAACATTCTCCATGGCATGACAATGGCTGAACCTGAGTAGGTTCACTGTGGCCACCATTTATAGGTTATTCAGACAACACAACATGTATTGTACTCTAATGCTTTGTTTGTCACAATACAGTTTTGCAAGCCTGTGAAAGTAGTTTGTTGGTTTAAAATCAGTTGTTACTGTAGTTGAAAGAATGCCACATAGAGGTGGGAGGGTTACCATATTTACAGCAGCACAAGAAACCCTCATTGTGGATATAGTTCGTGAGAACAGCCTCATCAGACTCCAGCAGATCAGAGACAAAGCAAAGTAATTGCCGATACGTAATGTCAATGTTGAGAGCATTGATGATGTCAATAGACAGAGTTCTCGGGCGCCAAAAGATGCGGATGAAACAGGTCTATAGGGTTCCCTTTGAGCGCAACTCTGCGCAACACAAGTATCCATATTCACAGCTCTGTGGTCAACGTTACTTCAGGGCAATACTAAACTACCTGATTGACTGTTGTTCTGAACACCTGTACACTTTCACAGAGGATATTACAGTTGGACACGATGAGTACCTCATGACCTCAGACCTCATGAATACCTCTTCCTGGATGAGGCTGTAACCTCACTGGCCAAAGAGCCATCACTGAGGTTCCATCACATTACTCTGTGTCTTGTTCACCTGAGCCGTAGGAGGGATTTGAACCTGCAACCTTTCGGACACGAGTCCATGTCTCCTACCACTGGACCACAACTACCATTTATGTGATCAGAACGAACAAAGTCAGAGTGGTTCACCACCAACAGTAACCGCTTTTTAAACGTCTGTCTGCCACCCTACTCCCCTTTACTGAACCGTATAGAGGAGATCGTCTCATTGTGGAGATGGAAGGTGTATGACAGACAACCGTACACTAGAGAGAACCTCCTAATGGCAATGGAGCTGGCCAGTGATGACATCCCAGTGTGTGTGTGGTGTGAATAACGTAAATAAAAGGACTTCACACCCTGATCATGTTTTCAAGAGTACAGTTGTGTGCATAAATTATGTTTTTGCATTGAGTTGTTACAGTAGTGTACATGCAGTATTTTCTATAGATATATACTCCTCATGTCAAACTCAAAAATCGAAATGCCTAATCTTCTGCAGAAATCTAAGATTTCTATCTTTCCATTACTGCAAAATTTCTACGAATATGCTTTGGCGGTTATGAATCAAGCAATCTTCTCACCAACCGAGAATTGTGTTTTCAGTTGTTTTGCTGTAGTGTGCAATGATGTGAATTGTGTTTACATTTTTAAAGCTTCGAGCTATCCTTTTGGTGCGAAGGTTTGAGTTTTGAAGTGAGAAGGTGTAGTTGTGTTCATTGAGCTTTAGAAACGGGTGTTGTGTTTAGACATTGGGTAACATGCAGGGATCATTTGTGAAATGTGTTTTAGCATTTGAGAAAAACTGTAATATAAAAAATTGCTCTTAAATTGAGAAACATTGCGCTCTTAAAAGAGAAAAAATAATTTCACTCGTCATTTCTTGTTCCAGGAAGTGTTAAAACATAATGCCTACTTTGAATAATGTCTCGATTTAGTGCAAAATATAATTAAAATTCACATTTGTTTCTAAGCAAGAAAATTCAAGTCCTATTTTCTTGAAATAAGCGAAGTCTCTCACTCTTAATCCTATCATTGGTCTAGCATAACATAGTATCTCTCAACGTATCTTGTAAGAAAAAAAGTAGATTTATTGTCTAATTTAAAATTTTACTAGCTTGTCAAGAATTTATTGTTTGCAGTGTAGTACTCTGTTTCAATTACTCTTTACACCTAATACTCCTTGTACTCTTTGCTTAGTACCAAGCATCATCTTCAACCACATGTCTTGCAGATGGCAGACAAGTCTCAGTCAGGCTCTCTGGAAGACGATGAGTTCGTGCTGTTTTACAAGATGCTGACTCAGCGTGAGGACGTCCTGCGAGTGTTTCAGGAATATTCCAGTGACGGACAGACGCTCAGCCTCCGGGATCTGGAGGACTTCCTGCGGGAAGAGCAGCTGCACCAGGATCCCGCACTGGAACTCATCCAGCGCTACGAACCCTCAGACACGGGTGCGAATCCTGCATCCGAATCGTCATTTTTTCAGTATTTTTTTTCGTTAGGATTTATGGCCCAGGTTTCACGTGGGGGCGGCCCTTACTCTGATTGGCTGTTAAGAATGTGATTGACAGTTGCTTGAACGGGAAGTGTGGGACGAGTGCGGAAAAAATAGTAACGAGAACGTGAAGATAGCGAGCAAAAAAAAAAAATGAATTGCAAGCAAAAAAAAAAAAAAAAA
>CM051507.1:5178113-5203169 GCA_028031935.1 Paedocypris micromegethes
TTTTTTTTTTAAATTACGTTTGATAGTTTTGCTACTAACCTGATTTCATAGATTTTGACCTTATACTGTTATGTTTGTTGAAAATTCTCTCGCTCGTGCTTTCTTTTTCTTTCTCCCTCTCTATTTTTCTGTCCTTTCTCTGGTCTTTTTGGTCTCTAAAGCTTTCTTTCTCTCTCTCTCTCTTTCTTTGGTTTCTCTCTATTTTTCTGGTCTATTTTTCTTGCTCGTCTGTGCTCTCGCTTTCTTTCTTTCTTTCTTTCTTTGGTCTCTCTCTCTCTCTTTCTCTAGTCTTGCTTGTCTGCGCTCTTTTTTTCTCTTTTTTGGGTTTTTTTCTCTTTCTCTGCTCTCTCTCTTTTTGCTCGCAATCTTCACGTTTTCGTTTGAAACTTGGTTTTTTTCGCTTCGGATTTTTTATTCTGCCTTTTTTTTTTACTCGGCCCTTACTCTGATAGGCTGTTGAGACTGTGATTGACAGTTGCTTGAACGGGAAGTGTATGAAAAAATTAGCAACTAAAACGTGAAGATAGCGAGCAAAAAAACGTCAGACACGGGTGCGAATCCTGCATCGGAATCTTCTCAATCTCAACTGTTCTGTTCGTTTTCTCTATATTACAGCAAAAATGTTGCACGCCATGACCATTGACGGC
This sequence comes from Paedocypris micromegethes, assembly GCA_028031935.1. Lineage (NCBI taxonomy): Eukaryota > Metazoa > Chordata > Actinopteri > Cypriniformes > Paedocypris > Paedocypris micromegethes. The sequence continues at coordinate 5,178,761 of CM051507.1, forward strand.
TTCCTGATGTACCTGAGCTCACCTGAAGGTTCCATCTTCAACCCTGCCATGCTGGAGCTCCACCAGGACATGACTCAGCCTCTCTGCTTCTACTTCATATCCTCCTCTCACAACACCTACCTTCTAGAAGACCAGATCAGAGGACACAGCAGCGTGGAAGGTTATATACGGTATTGGCTGTCTGTGTGTCTCTCTCTCTCTCTTTTTCATTGGTCTCTCTCTCTTTGTCTCTTGCTCGCTAGCTCTCTTTCTGTCTCTCTATTTTTCTGGTCTCTTACTCTCTCTGTCTCTCTTTCTCTGGTCTTTCTGGTCTCTAATGCTCTCTCTTTCTCTTTTTTTTTTCTGGTCTTGATCGTGCTCTCTCTCTTCCTTTCTCTGGTCTTTCTGGTCTCTAATGCTCTCTCTTTCTCTTTTTTTTTTCTGGTCTTGATCGTGCTCTCTCTCTTCCTTTCTCTGGTCTTTCTGGTCTCTTTCTTTCTCTCTCTCTCTCTCTCTCTCTTTCTTTATCTCTCTCTTTCTATGGTCTCTAACACTCTCTCTCTCTTTCATTGGTCTCTCTTTCTCTCTTGCTCACTAGCTCTTTTTCTGTCTCTCTGTTTTTCTGGTCTCTTTTTCTCTCTCGCAGTCTCTCTTTCTCTGATCTTTCTGGTGTCTAATGTTCTCTCTCTCTCTCTCTTTTTCTGGTCTTGATTGTGGTCTCTCTCTCTTTCTCTGGTCTTTGCTCTGGTCTCTAACGCGCTCTCTTTCTTTCTCTCTTTCTCTCTTTCTGTCTCTCTGTTTTTCTTGTCTCTTTCTCTGGTCTCTCTTTCTCTCTTGCTCACTAGCTCTCTTTCTGTCTCTCTGTTTTTCTTGTCTCTTTCTCTGGTCTCTAATGCTCTCTCTTTCTCTCTCTCTTTCTTTAATTGCTCTCTCTTTCCCTCTCTCTGGTTTTCCTCGCTCGCTCTCTCTCTCACTCTTTCTTTCTTTCTTTCTCTCTTTAGACTGTTTAAAATCAGCCTTTATCTTTTTATCAGATGAAGGCACTCACTGGTTTGTGTGTTCAGAGCTCTTAAACGTGGCTGTCGGTGTGTTGAAGTCGACTGCTGGGACGGTCCCGGCGGAGAACCCATCGTCTACCATGGACACACTTTTACATCCAAGATCTTCTTCAAAGACGTGGTTGCGGTGCTGGACAGCTATGCCTTTAAAGTACGTCCTCGGAATTATTGTTTTTGGGCGAACATTTTGACCTCCATACAATTGCTGAAGTGGTTTTCCATTTCTGGGTCTCGTGGAGCTGGAGCTCAAGTCAAAAAGTCTCTAAATTGGATAATAAATCTTGTCGTTTATTGAAAATGTTTTTTCGTACAAGATAAATGAGCTAGCATAGATGTGCATAAGTGTGCTCGCCTGCGCTCTCTCTTTCTTTCTTTCTTTCTTTCTTTCTTTCTTTCTCTCTTTCTTTCTTTCTTTCTCTTTAGTCTCTCTTTCTCTGGTCTTGCTTGTGCTCTTTCTTTTTTTTCTCTCTCTCTTTGGTCTCTCTTTCTCTGGTCTTGCTTGTCTTTTTCTTTCTCTTTTTTTTTGGGTCTTTTTATTTTTCTCTGGTCTCTCTATTTTTGCTCGCAATTTTTACGTTTTTGTTTGAAACTTTTTTAATTTTCGCTTCGATTTTTCGTTGTTTTTTTTTTACTCTGCCCTTTTTTTTAACTCGGCCCGTACTCTGATAGGCTGTTGAGAATGTGATTGACAGTTGCTTGAGTGGAAAGTTGCTTTGAAAAAAATAGTAACGAGAACGTGAAGTTGAACAAAAAAAAATACAAATTGCAAGCGAAAAATAAAAAAAACAAATAAAACCGTGAAGCACTTTTATTTGTTTCTTAGAAATTTACGTATTTTGCCACTAAACCGATTAGTGCCAAAATTTTTTTTTTTTTTTATTACATTTTTGTTTGAAACTTTTATTTTTTGCTTTGAATTTTTCATTCAGTTTTTTTTTCGTTTGGACTGCTGTCCCAGGTTTCACGTGGGGGCGGCCCTTACTCTGATTGGCTGTTGAGAATGTGACTAACAGTTGCTTGAACGGGAAGTGTGGAACGAGTGCGGAAAAAATTGTAACGAGAACGTGAAGATAGCGAGCAACAACAAAAAAACTAATTGCAAGCGAAAAATTAAAAGCATTTTCGTTCGTTTTTCAGAAATGTACGTTTAATATTTCCGCCACTAACCGGATTCCATAGATTTTGACCTTATACTATCATGTCTGCTGAAACTTCTCTTTTAATGCCTTTATATGTGTGGAACAAGAGCGAAAAAAAAATAGTAACAAGAACGTGATGATTGCGAGCAACAAAAAAATAACGAATTGCAAGCGAAAAATAAAAAAGCAAACAAAATCGTGAAGCACTTTGAATTTGAATCTGAAACTTTGAATCGTTTCTTAGAAATTTACGTATTTTCGCCACTAATAGATTCAGACCTCATATTATCGCGTCTGCAGAAACTTCTCTTGAGTGCCTTTAATGAGCGTTACGTGATGGTGTGGTGGAGCTCTAGCTAGCGGCGTGTTATCCTCGTGTTTGGTTTCTCACCATCACTTATTAACGCCGCTCACACTCTCCCCTTCACAGGCCTCGCCGTACCCCGTCATCCTCTCCATTGAGAACCACTGCGGTGTGGAGCAGCAGAACGTCATGGCCCGTCACCTCACGCAGATCCTGGGAGACAAGCTGCTGAGAGGCGCTTTAGATGGGCGTGTCCCCAGCGCTCTGCCCGCCCCCGAGGTGAGTCAGCGCAGCGTGTGATTGGCTGTGAGTCGTTAAGTGTCTTCATTAGTAGGAGACGTTCACCTTAACACCCCAAAGAACCGGAAAGTTCCCGCAAACTCATGTGTTGCACAGTTTGGAGTTCAGTCTACATCACCTATCACTTCAGCTTCTCTCTCTCTCTCTCTCTCTCTCTCTCTCTCTCTCTTTCATAGCTCTCTTTCTGTCTCTCTGTTTTTCTGGTCTTTTTTTTCTGGTCTTGTTCGCGCTCTCGCTCTTTCTCTTTGTCTGGTCTTTCTGGTTTCTAACACTCTCTTTCTCTCTTGCTCTCTCTCTCTTTCTATAATCTCTCTCTCTCTTTCCCTCTCTTTCTCTGGTTTTCCTCTCTCTCACTCTCTCTATCTCTCTCTTTCTCTGGTCTTTCTGATCTCTAACGCTCTCTTTCTCTCTCTCTCTCTTTATCTCTCTCTTTCGATGGTCTCTAACTCTCTCTTTCTCTATCTCTTTTTTGTCTTTCTCTGGTCTTTCTAGTCTCTAATGCTCTCTCTTTCTCTCACTCTCTCTCTCTTTCTTTGGTCTTTCTCTGATCTTTCTGGTCTCTAATGCTCTCTCTCTCTTTCTTTCTCTCTCTTTTTTTTCTGTGTTCTTGCTTGCTTGCTCTCTTGCGGTCTCTCTTTCTTTCTCTATCTCTCTTTTTCTCTGGTCTTTCTGATCTCTAACGCTCTCTCTCTTTCTATTCCACTCTCTCTATTTTCCATCTCTTTCTATGGTCTTGCTCGCTTGCTCTCTCTTTCTCTCTTTCTTTCTTTCTTTCATTCATTCTTTCTCTCTCTTTCCCTGGTCTTGTCCGAGTCTCTCTCGCTCTCTCTCTCTCTCTCTCTCTCTCTCCCTCTCTCATTCTCTGGTCTTTCTAATCTCTCTCTCTGGTCTTTCTGGTCTCTCTCACTCTATCGCTCTGACCATTAACCTGGTCAGCCGTCACCTGATCTATAAGCTATTCACATTAAATTATTAACAGAAACAATAACACCCTTCACCCGACCCACAGATATGACTGAGTTGTCTCATTTATCTCCAGCAAGGCTTGTCCTCAGGGACACACTATCTTCCAATTATCCTGTTTAACGTCTCATCCTGTGAAAACGTGACCATGCACTTTGACGAGACAAACTCAAGGCGTAAATGTAGAATGACGTAGTATAATTGAAATGAAATTCTCTAAAATTGTATTTGTAAAACTCTGTAAATTAAGTTTAATTTGCCTTTTTATCAGGCATTCGATAATTCATGATAAATCCACTAAATGTTTCCTTTAATTCAGTAAAACAACAATCAAGATGTAACAATCCAATCAACATCAATAGCCGAGTCGAAATATTTTAGTAAAACCAATTATTTGTGTGGTCTACCTTTGCATAGCCAAAGACGGATAAAGTTACTTCACTATAAAAAGTCAACTTCATGTCAAACTTTTTTCTTACATTATAAAATTTTTATTTGAAGTCAAGTCATAATTGAAATGAAATTCTCTCTAAATCCTGTAAAATGGAATTTGTAAAACTCTGTAAATTAAGTGTATTTATGGTGCCTTTTTACAGGGCATTTGAAATTCATGATAAATCTACTAAATGTTTATTTTAATTAGGTACGATGTGATTTGTTAAAATCTGTAAATTAAAGATTATTTTGATTAATGTGCCTTTTCGATTTTGCCAGACTGCATCAAAATCTTGTTCTCATTTTGCGTGGACAATATTTGTGATGAATATCTCAAAATGATTCCAATTTAAAACTATAAATTGACCAACTTATAAATGATGTTTTTTGAGTGTGTGCCGTTAAAACAAAAGATATTTTTTAACCTACTTGGATCAGTTATTTGTAGGGTAGAATGTGCTTTTTTTTATTTGTAAGGTAGACAAACACAACTGCCTTCTAAATCAACTAAAAACAACAATCAAGATGTAACAATCCAATCAACATCAATAGCCGAGTCGAAATATTTTAGTAAAGCCAATTATTTGTGTGGTCTACTGTTGCATAACCAAAGACGGATAAAGTTACTTCACTATAAAAAGTCAACTTCATGTCTCTGCCAAACTAACTTTTTCACATTATAACATTTTTATTTGAAGTCAAGTCATAATTGAAATGAAATTGTCTCTAAATCCTGTAAAATTGAATTTGTAAAACTTCCATTTTACTAACGTTGCATGACCAAAGACGGATAAAGTTACTTCACTATAAAAACTCAACTTAGTGTAAATGTTTCATATTATGAAAGTTTCATAATAGCGTCTGCTGTAGACAGAAACGCAACGCTTCACCTAGCTTTGTGTGATGGCCAAAACTGAAAGTGTATCCTCATATTTTGCATTCATGTATTAATTCAGGAACTGAAAGGGAAGATTCTGCTGAAAGGAAAGAAGATAGGTGGCTTAGAGGACAGCTTGAATGGCTCGGTGGACGAGCCTCTGACAGGAGAGGTGAGCGATGAAGAAGAGACGGCTGAAATCGACAGCGACCATCATCGCTCCGACAGCGTGCGACATAAAGGCAAGGTAAAGCACAAGAGTGGCTGCTCGGTGGGATTCGGGTCATTCTGATCATTTGATCTATAGAGAGTGGCTAATGAAATATGAATCGTGTGTGATTGAATGGGTGTGAGACGGGAAAAGGAGAGAGGGATCAAGTGCACACTGATGAAGAAGAGTGTAATCTCTACACGTGATGTCACAGAGTTAGAATGAAAAAGTCTGACAAAAATGACAAAAGATGTTACAAGAAATGACAACCAGAGACTGATTGGATGAGGAAGTTCTGAAGAAATGATGATGGAGAACCGGTCATTAAGGTCAAAGGTCATTAGACTGGTCATTACACAAGATGAAAAGATGACAAGATTAAGATGAAACGAGTAATCGTGAAAAAAAAGGACAATGTAAAGAAAACAACAAAAAAAAACTGTGATAATTGTATTTCAGTGGATGAAGCTGATCGCCTGTAGACTTATTCAAAGTTGTTTCTACAATGAACAAGCATTAGAAGCCGTTGTAAAGAGGAAGATCGATAAAAGCTGAACAGTGACATACAGAGTCAATAGAAAAAACTAAAATTACTATAAACAATGAATTTTTGAAGATGAGAAGACGAGTTGAGGACACACATTTAGGTCTGACGTGTCAACTATTTGAGTCGGGGGAAAAAAAACGATACAATAAAAAATAATTTCAAGATTAAATATAAAAGGTCAGAAGGTGTTAAATGTCAGCACCAAAAATGTTAAATGATGGCACACGTTTAGGCGTCTACAACAAACCATTGAGGACTAGTTCACGACCAAATAACTGCATAATAATATAGAATAAGAAGTAGAAGAATTGTAAAAGAAGAAGGAGAATAAAAAAAAAAGAATAATAATAATTAAGAAGTAAAATAAGAAGAAGAAGAATTGTGAAGAAGAAGAAAGAAAGAATTGTGAAGAAGAATTGTAAAGAAGAAGAAGAATAGGAATTGTGAAGAAGAAAAAGAAATCGGGAACTTAATAGAGCAATAATCAAGGCAAAACTGTAATATTGTATCTTTGAGGTGTAAGTGACAGTGCACCTGTCCTGCAACAAAGTGACACCAGAATCTTTCGGAATTCCTCCTCCTGCCTTTCATCTCTGGAACGCTGTTACCTCACTGGACCAAGTTTAAATGCAGCTACTGGAAACGTCAGCGACTCACGTTATATTCCTCTAGATCAGGGGTGTCAAACTCTATTTCACCGAGGGCCACATCAGCATAATGTCTGTCCTCAAAGGGCCGGATGTAACTTATAAATGTAACTACATGTAATCAAATATAATGTTAAAAAAGTAACTCTTTAATGTTAAACAACTGTGACACCGCGATCACTGTCCCTGGTCCTGTAATGGCCAGGTGTCCCACACAACTCATTATTGATCATAACTTAAACTACTGACAATTACAGTTTGCTTGTTGCTTTAACATAAATCTGTTTACATTTTGTCAGCTTATGAAAACACACATGACTCTGTTAATGAAGGATCAAACTGTCCAAGTGAAGAAAAATAACATAAAACTGTGGAAACACTGCCACGGCTACCGTAGTCGAAAGGCATTGTGGGAAATGTAGTTTTGGTCAACACACGCTCTTAATTTATTTTTTGGTGTTTGTTTTTAGCCACATCTGGCCCCCGGGCCTTGGGTTTGAGACTTGAGTTCTAGAAGTTTCTTTCTCACAGTAACTGGTCTGCTAATTACACAACTTACCCTCGCTGCCCTTGAAGGGATAACTTTAGGTTGGCAGGCGAGATCTAGGTTATGCCCACTCTGGGTAATAAGACTCTCGTGGCACAGGCAGGTGGCAACCCGACAAAGCCAGCAGATGGAGGTGTAAGACGAAGCCGGGTGGATACCTGGCCTCATTATCTCAGGGTCGCTTGGCTCTGGACTCTAAACGCTCTTTGGTTCAGTGCGTTGGGCAGCAAGACCGATTACCAAAATGCTAATTGGTCTGTTCTATCCTATTGGCTGGATATCCATTATATGGAATTAGGTCTGTGTGCTGCAGAATATTTTAATCATCTTTTCCTCTGAAAGGAAAAGAAAGGAAAAGATGATTCCCAACTTTTGAGGTTCGGATCTCTGTTAGGGATTTAACCCCTTTTGTATTTGCCTCCTCAAACAGGAAGTGTGTTCTCAATCGGGTATAAATGGCATGTACTCATTACACAAGTTACATTTCCCTATGTTTTTATGCATTAAGATGAAACGAGCAGAAACGAGTAATCGTAAAAAAAACGGGATAGTGTAACAAAAAAACCCAAAAACTGTGATAATCGTATTTCAGTGGAACTGAACCCTTTATTGTACAGTCTTTCAGAGAAATAATATGTTGATGCTGAATATCAGTGGTTTTTAGTGACGTAATGTGCGAGTCGAACGATTTTCCACAGACCTTAATTTTAGCCTGCAACGGTTTATCAAGTCATTGTTTCCTTATTGTTGAATTACTTAAATTACTTCAACAATCAACTTTATAACATTACAATCAACTTTTGGATGTCGTAAGAAATTCCGTTTCAACTTGAAATTTGATTAAAGAAGTTCATCTTTTTTATCAGTTTCTTCATATATTGCACAGTTATTATGAGTTATACACATATATTGAGTTATCACAAAATTACTTAATTACATAAGTAATTATCACATGCCCATTTAGTCATTTAACCAGTGACAAAATGAGATTTGTTGCTCATCGTTCAACATCTTGCTTTTATACAACATAGTGCTTTTATTGAGTGTGTTATTCTTTTATGCTTTTATCTCCTATGTAGCACTCTGAGGTTTGCTTTGCAAATGTAAAGTGCTTTACAAATAAATAAAATGTATTATTATCTTCTCTCATCATTCGCTCATTGTAGAAATGCTGTTTCAACTTTAATTGGATTCAAGAAGTTCAGAAAGTTTTTTCAGAAATCAATTTCTTCATATATTGCACTTTTGAGTTATCACAAAATTACTTACACAAGTATTAATTTGTAATTATTTTTTTTTCCCTCTGAAATCAGTTTCTTCATATATTGCACTCAAGTCTTGTGCATAATTACTTTATTACATAACTAATATTCACAATCACATTAATTACGTATTTAATTCACAAGAAGTTCATCTATTTTTCTGAAATCAGTTTCTTCGTAAATCGCACTTTTGAGTTATCACATTTTAAGTTAGTGTCATTAGACTCAACACTCAACTTTTATCAATTTTTTTTGCTGTTTTTTACTCACGTCAACTTTTATCGTTCAGAAATGCATGATACGTGCATAAAAAAAAACATGGTAAAATCCGTCCTTTTTCAGGAATTTGACTGCTTGACTGTTCTAGATCTTATTGTCCGATGGATTTGCTTTGGCATTTATTCTCGTCTTGTTCTTCTGCGCGTCTAGAAATCCAAGCAGCAGCTGTCTAAAGAGCTGTCGGACTGCGTGGTCTACTGCAAGAGTGTCCACTTCAGCAGCTTTAAACATTCACGCATCCACTCCAAGTTTTATGAGATCTCGTCCTTCACCGAGTCCAAAGCGCGGAAACACGTACGGGAGGCAGGTAAAGGAGCTCAGATTTCAATTTCCTGCGGCACAATCTCGATTTTGGACCAGAGTTTTGGACCAGAGCCGTATCGTCTCTACAACAGGAAGAGAGTTTGTTCTCCACAACGCACATCAGCTGACCCGGGTTTATCCCAGTGGCCTGAGAACCGACTCGTCTAATTTCAACCCACAGGACATGTGGAACGCTGGGTGCCAAATTGGTGAGTGGAGAAGGATCCATCACACATTTACTTGAGTAAAAGCACAAAGTAGCTAAGAGAGTCTTATCAAGCTGTTAGCCAACGCTTGGTCAATAATTGGCTTCCAGTGGAATGCTCAATAGTTGGAATACAGTTTCATATTTGTTACAGGAAAAGCTGAATATGGTTCATAACTAAGGGTTTAAGAACACTGTTTTTTAATTAATTGTACATGGATAAATTCTTTCTTTCTCTCTTTTCTTTCTCTCTCTGTCTTTCTATTTTTCTCTCTCTTTATTTTTCTCTCTCTCTCTTTTCTGTCTTTCTATCTCTATTTCTCTTTTCTTTTTTCTTTACCTCTCTATCTCTGAATTTCTTTCTCTGTCTATCTCTCTTCTCTCTATGTCTCTATTCTTTCTTTCTATCTCGCTCTTTATTTCTCTCTCTCTCTCTCTGTTCTTTTTTTGTCTAACTCTCTCTTTCTTTCTCTAACTCTTTCTTTTCTGTCTTTCGATCTCTCTCTTTTCTTTCTTTTTTTCTTTCTTTCTTTCCTTCTTTCTTTTTTCTTTCTTTTCTTTTCTTTCTCTCTCTATCTCACTTTTTTCCTCTCTTTCTCTCCCTCTCTCACTTTCTATTTTTTGTCTTTCTCTTTCTCTCTCTCTTCTTCCTATCTCTTACTCTCTCCCTCTCTCTCTTTCTTACTATATTTGTACTATGTTTTTTGAATTCATTGCTTTATACCTTATGTATTATATGTATATGGTATAATTCTTAATTTTCTCTCGCTCTCTCTCTCTCTCTCTCTCTCTCTCTCTCTCTCTCTCTCCCTCCCTCCCTCTCTCGCTCTATGTCTGTCTGTCTTCCTCACTCTATCTTTTTCTCTGTCTCTCTCTCATTATTTGTCTCTCCCTGTCTCTTTCTCTCTCTCTTTCTATGTTTCTCTTTCTTTCTCTCTCCCTGCCTCTCTCTCTCTCTCTTTCTGTCCTTCCATCTGTTTCTCTCTTTCTCTCGCTTCCTATCGCTCTCTCGCTCTCTGTCTGTCTATCTCTGTCTCTCCCTCCCTCTCTCTCTCTCTCTCTCTCTCTCCACTTGCTATTTTCTTTCAGTCGCGCTGAACTTTCAGACGGCCGGGGTGGAGATGGATCTGAACGATGGTTTGTTCGGTCAGAACGGCCGCTGTGGCTTCGTGCTGAAACCAGCGTTCATGCGAAGCCCGGAAAACGGATTTGATCCAGAAAACCCTCAGAACAGCGACGGCTACAAACCTGTTAGCTTGACCATACAGGTACTGAATATCCATCACATTAGAGCAGTAGAGTCGACTAAACCAAATGTTTTATAAACTGTATGGAGGCTTTTTTTCCCCGCCATTTTGCCCTTATCTCTTAGGTTATCAGTGGCCAGCAACTTCCCAAGGTGAATATTAAGGAGGGCTCGATCGTTGATCCCCTGGTCCGGGTGGAAATTCACGGTGTACCTGTGGACCAGTCCAAGCAAGAAACAAGATACATCGACAACAACGGTCAGTTAAAATATATAGTTAGTCTAGACTGGGAAAGCCTAGACGCTTTTAATCCTGAGATCTGGTTGCAGTGAAGAGGGCAAACTAACTTGATTTTTTTTTATTATTTTTTTATTTATTGATTTTCAGTTTTGCATGTTTTATTTATAATACACCTATTTAATTTAGTAGTTTTGCTGTTTTGTATTTGATACTCTTAGTATGTAAATGTTTAAAAATAAATTATAAAAAATATTGCACCTTGATTTAGAGGCATTCTCATATTGTAGTTAACCTGCAATAAACTACCTAGTCTAAAAGGTTTTTGGTGTACTTTTATTATTTAAAAACACTGATTGAAAAAGTGTCGGTAGTAATATAAAATATTTTGATACAATAAATACACGTCATTATTTTGCATTTGAGTGGAAAAAAAATATATAGTCTATCAGAACTGGTTGTTTTCTAATTTTGCCATTTTTGGTAGCTTATTTATATTTATTAAGTTTATTATATTTATTATTTATATGTATAAGTTAATCAGAAATACAGTGAGCAGTGATGCTGAACATTTCGTCAAGTTTTTTTTGTCTTTTATAAAAAAAAACCCAGTCAATTATGTGCAGTAAAAAATATTAAGTACTGCATTATAATTACATTTTGTGTTAAATATTGTTTGTGAAAATGTGTATGTCTTTATTATTTTAACTTTTTGCTTGCAGGGTTTAATCCGGTTTGGTATGACACTCTTCATTTCACCATACACGCTCCTGAACTGGCACTCGTAAGATTTGTCGTTGAGGATTACGACAAAACCTCAAAGAATGATTTTGTGGGGCAGTTCACTCTTCCCTTCACCTGTATTCAGCCAGGTACAATTCTGTTGAAAACTGTGGTAAAACATGTATAAATATAACAGCTTTGTGTCTGCTTGCTAGGATATCGCCACATACATCTGCTCTCGAAGGATGGCACCAGCATACCTCCTTCCTCACTTTTTGTTCACATTCGGATAAATAAACGGACGTGAGAATTCTACTGTTTGTTTTAAGCTGATGCGATTACAACCGTCTTAAAGGAGTTTCAAGTCTTCCGTGTAAAGATTTATAGATTTAGATCATTCATGCGCCAAATCATTTTTTTAGGAGTTTTGATTTCTTTTAACAAGTCTTTGATACGTGTGTAAACGAGTCTAAACCATTATTTGGTTTCAGGCTGTAAGCTAATATGAACGACTATTTTCTAGATGTTAAATATCAGTGAAATAACGCTTCTATAAGTTGGAGATGGACGAAAACAGAATAATGTGGAAAGCTTTCGTTTCGAAAACTGTGGTTGTAATGAAATACAGTTGACATCGGTGTCCAGGTTCAGTTGCAGTTGCACTTTGGCCCTTAGTTCCCAAAGCCTGAGAGTCAGTTTCACTGAAATATAGGGCAGGGAAAATGCATCCTGCTTTATTTGAATGCGTTCAACTTAAATCTTAAATAGAAAATAAATAACATGACAGAAGTGCAGCGTGTTTCTTTACATCCGAGTTGTGCACCTTTCAAGAAATCTTGTTTTTTGAAGCAATGTGTCTTAACGTTCTCCTAACGTTTTGTGTTTGAAATTATTAATAGCGTATATTTAATCATTAAAGTTCATTTTAATGCTATTTTAATTGTATATGTTGGACCGTTGCATGTTTTTCATCATGGCTATGTAATATACATTTTTATGAATGCTATGTTAAGAATTCAGAATGCTGTTGTGCAAAATAAAAGTACAGTCTGCGCAATTCAAAGTATAAGATCATTTCCATTAACGCATGATCGTTTTCCGATAAATTGCGTTTGATTCAAAATGGTACCAGTCCCTGTTTTACCATCTTTTGAAACACCTGGTTAGTCAAAAAAAGAGCATAAACAATCACTGATTTTATGTGATAATTTGATTGTGTATCAGAAAATGTGTCGTTTTTGACTCGTAAATCTTTGAAATGATCATAACTTCATCAAACAGTGAGATAATTTTAAGACGTGTCCTATAATATCATAAACAATAAGTTGAAATGTTTGTGTTGCCTTTATATTGTGTGTGAACACGATCGCGCTAATTATCTTAGCCTAAACCATCCATACAGTAATTAATAAATCCATTAATACATTTTCTTTATTCATTGTGGACCTGTAAACTTTAGTATGTGCACACTAAATCTGAATGCTGTTCTCTGAATGTGTCGTGATTAATTATTATGATGAAAGTTGCATTCTGATGCGAAAATTCTATCCTACACATGAGGATTTCATACATCGCTCTATGCGCACGCGCGCTAAAAATACAAACACTTGTGCAATGACGGTATTGTTTTAATATCCTTTAAGCGGTTACATTTGTACATATATGAATATGTATATATGTTATTATATGTATTTTATAACAATTAAGATAGAACGCTAGGTTTCCTGACTTCACATTAAGCGAGCACGTCGAACTGCTTGCGTTCATCAGCTTTTATACACGTGTTTTTCTAGGTAAAATTCCTGAATATGAAAACTATCCGTTTTTAAGGCGTAATTGTAAGTCGCGCGTGCACAAAGCGCGATGTAAGAAATCCTCACGTGTAGGACAGAATTTTAGAACACCGGAACTGTCGCTCATGTTGTTTCCGCTGAGCAGTTTTACATGTAACACCAAACAACCGATCGCATTCGCACATGTGAGTCTTCGGCTCTGTGGTTGGCGTTTGTGTCTGGATGTTTTAGCCTTATTTGCTTTGAAACCTGTTGTACGTAATATATATCTGTCGAAAATGGTGGGGAAAATTAAACGGACCCGACAAAAGCTCCATCACGGCGCCGTGAAACTTGAAAATGAGAAAACGCCCGTTCCAGAAACCCCGGTGGAGATTCAGAAGCCATTTACTCACATCACACAGTCAAACTCTTCACATCTTAACAACCTTACCAAGGTACGACGCGTTTACTAGCCGTGTGCGAGTTTCTAAAGAGGTGAAATGATTTAACAGGTCGTGTAGAAGCAGTTTGATATAATATACAACAGAGACGGTCAAATGTTGCGGAATCAAAAGTAAAACAAAATTTTACACCTCTATTTTTTTTATTTTTTTTTTTAGGGAAGATTTCTTAATATTTAATTTACTAAAATGCCGCTTTCATTTTTTGTAAACAATAAACAAGACATTCGAAAACAAACCGAGTTAAACACACATTTTCTCACATTTTCATTATTTTTATTTATAGCAACAGTCTCATTTGTAACTGTTGTTTATGATAAAAAAAACTGTGTCAGGTATTCAAAATAAATCTAATTATTAATATTAACTGTAATGTTGTTAACAATAAACAATTATTATTATTAAAAATGCAATTATCCTTATCGTCCATTCAAATGTGAAAATTGTTAATTTAAGCGGCAAAATAACTCAATGAAACATATTAAAAACATTAAAAATGTTTTTGGGTTGTTGTAAACATTTATATTCAATGCACGTTTAATTAGAACCACATTAGATATGAATATATTATAAAGAATAACCTGTGCTTTTCCTTAAGGCCTTCACTTTTCCCACTGGAGTTTTCGCCGGAACTCAAATCTCCCCGGAGACTTTAGTTCAGACACTGAAAACTGAAGAACCGTCCAGAGAAAGTGACGCACCAGTCAAGTCTGTGGAGGAACAGAAAGGTTTGTGTTTCATTTCTGCACTTTAACTTGTAACACTGTATTTCCTTATGTGCCTATTTTTATTTTCTATTTCCTGTACTTTTATATTGATCTGGTGCTTTCATCAAAGCAACTTTGTTACTGTTTTTTTTTTCTCTCTCTGGGGCTCAACCCTTAGTCTCTAGTGTTGCAAACAGCAGCTCTACAGATTGAGAAATTAGAAATCCAAGCAATTATATTCCTTGGAATCCAAAAATTATATTTTTGTTTGATACAAAAAATAGAAGAATAAAAATGTTTTTTCCCTGTGCGTTGATGGCCACTAGATGTCAGTCTGTTTCAAGCTTTTCCCTCCGACCTTATTGATTCCACACATGTTGTTTTTTTTTAACGGAATGGTATTGTATGTTTTGACCAGTTTGAAAAATTTAAGAAGTGTATTTCTACATTTTAAATGCATTGGATTCGTGGGAGAAGCTGCTGTAAAGTGTGTCATGTTTAATACATGTCAAATCCTGGGAGATGGAGGTTAATGCGTCTTTTGTTCCTAGAGTCCTGCTGCTCGCTGCTATAAACAAAGCAGGAGTATTGAGGTTGGCTAAGGAGAACGACTCTATTTTTGCACGTGTGCAGTATAAATAACTCACTGGCTGATGCGTGAGTGATCTATGCTGCGGAAATACAGCTGTGAGCACAGATGCTAATATGGGGGTAGGGTTGGGTTGGGTTGGGGCGTGGCTGATGCTGGGCGGAGTTAGGACGATTATTAATTACATTTATCAGCAGAAATTTGTCATTTATTACCAGAAAATTATTAACGGAAATGAAAACTGACTTGTGACTAATTTATTCTCTCGGGATAAATGACGCACTCCTGTTTGCCACTGAAAGACGAAAGCATAAAGAAAGATTTAGCAAAGTGGAGAAAGAGCGAAGGTCCAACAGTTGCTTATTAGATTTAAAAAAAAAAAGCTAATTTTGGAGCTTTAATTATGAAATAATTGGAATTATGGAAATTCAATTATGAACTATTGTCATTCATACTCAAATATTGGTGTTTCATTTGTAGCCATTCTCTTGTTTATTCGTTTAATGATAATCAAGTACAGTATCGTTTTCGGAAATGTATTTATTACAATAATAAAATATGTTTATGCCCTCAGTAGCTCATTAAATATCAAATGTTGATTTATAATTTTTCTGCAGTAATTCAATATTCATTTATTTAGAAAACAAAATCAAACTCTAGTGTTTATTGATCTAAATAAAATGTAAAAATTATAATAATCTACATTGTTTTGTACTTCTAGTTCAGGAAAATGTATTGCACATTTTGATTGGACAACAGACGCAGAAAAGTGAAAGTGAAGTGAAGTGAAGTGAAGTGAAATACAAGGTCGTACATTCGTCCAAACATAAAGAAGTACGTGTTCTTCTCGGGGCCTGAAGCTGCTCCTCTTTCTCAGCGTCATGTGTGTGAGGACGTGTGTCTGTACTGGGATGTGCTGACATTGAAATGTGTTACTCATACAGAAGTCCAGGCAAATTTGTGTGTGTGTGTGTGTGTGTGTGTGTGTACACGTCCATCCATCCGTGCATTCATCCCGAAGAGCAGAAGCCCACGCAAACACTGGGAATCATACAATAAAAAGTCTGTTGTTCTGTAGCTACTGTCAGACTCTCAAACTGACGATAAGCGATAATGACAGCAAACCACGTGATAATAATAGATGCTGTTAAATAGATAATGCATCACCGAGCTAATACTGCATCATGCTCGGTCCTAATATACATATAGACGGATTCCAGCTTTGATTGCCTCAAGCATAGACACACAACGCAGAGATGAAAAAGATGGTGGTGTAATATCAGGTTGATTAGTAATGTCTGTCTGATATAGCCGAACACGAGAGTCGTTTAACATCGCCGCTACTATAGAAAAACAGTTACACGACATGTGGTTGAAATAATTTAGGAGTCGAGAGAATGTAAGCTAAATGCAAGAACTTTATTAAAAAAGCGCCCAATGGCAAAAGCTTTTGTCTGAGACCTGCATGCAGGCCAAAAATGCTCTTTCTTCCTCTTTTCACGGGGTCCCTTATATTCACCCAAACAGAAGTCAACTCTCAACTGATCAAACACAAACCTTAAACCATTCCCAAATAGTTTGACAGTGTTACCTTTTAAAACTAAACTGTTCAAATAGATTGTTCCTAATTTTGTACCACTCCCAAACAGTTATTCTAACCTTTATGACCTACGATCTTTATTACATGGTTAAAATTTTGTTACAACATTTCTACATTCACACTCTTTAAATGACTACAGTAGAATCCAATACCAAAAAACATTTTCATGTATATATAAATTGACTTATAGACACTGTTACAGTAGCTGCACAAGTGTGTAATGAACCTGCAAGGCGTGTGCTTGCCTACCTGGAGGTGTGTACTCAAAGTTGGCCACGCCCACATGTCAAAGAAACCCACCAGTGAAGCGATCCGAGAGTCTCCCTTAAAGCAAAGCACAAGAAACTTTGCAAGGATTCTAAAAATGAAACAAAAAATGAGAATCACGATTTTTTTTTTGCTTCGAACAAAGATCACAATTTTTTTTTTCATGATTCTGGATATTATTTTCATTTAATCAGGTTGTCAAACATCAAAATGCTGCACATAAAGTAACACATTACTCTTTGCTTTACATTTAAATAAAATGGAAATAAAAAATAATTTAATGTAAAAGAAAATATTGTAAAGAAACAAAAATCACCATTAAACATAATAAAAATAAACATACCAAGGTACAGTTTTATGTACAGTTGAGGACAAAATTATTAGCTCTGTTTAAAATCACTTTTGAAATACTTATCAAACAATGATTATTTTGTAGGCGGGGCTAATCATTTTGTCCTCAACTGTAGATGTTTGCTGTATGTGGAGTGTCGTCTTCTGGTTTGAAACCGCGGAAAACACACACACTTCAGAATAAAATCCTTTTTGAGGTAGTAAAATGTCAGAGTTGGACTCACTGTTGTGTTTCCTCATTCATTCTCCCTGTTTATTTTCTGTTTTTTAAACTCGACTGCCACTCAACTCACATCCACTGTTCTAGTGCAGGTAATAAGCGCACGTGACTGTGGCCGTGTTTCCCCTACAAATGAATATTGTGCACAGTGCAATAAAGGTTATTCTATTCTATTCTATTCTATAATAGCCATTTGAAATAACTTTAAGGACATAGCAATCTGCCCACAACATCTACAAATAAACTGATGCCCACTACATGGATTTCTGGTGCTTGGCGAGGCTTTGGTGGGAGTTTGACTGCTAATCGATGTCTCCGTGGCTCTGCTTTGACAGAAGGAGATCTTTCGTCTGTTTAATTGGGGCTATTGTGTCTCCGAGTGACCTGGGAAATTCACCTCCTGAAGCGTCCTGCCACCGCTGGGCAGGAAAGGGCAGCCGGAGTGTTGCCTCCGCTTTTAATTGGCCGTATCCATTTCAGCCAGCTCTCGGAACACGATGCTCTCTCTGGGATGGATGTGGTGGAAATTATGGATTTTATTTTTTCTTTTCTGCCCAATACCTCGTCTGAGGCAAGAGGTGCGATCGGGTTTCCAGGCGGGAATGGTGAGGGGCAGATATCAGATGCTCGGAGATTCCTATCGGGCAGATAAGGAGGAAAAACACGAGTGTTGTTATTTCTGTGGTGGCGGATGGGGAATTGACTCGGCTGATCCCAGAACAGCTTCCTCACATCTTTCTGTGCGCTGCTGACCGGATGAAGGGAGGAGAAAAGTGGCCGTGGATCAGTTCTGAATGACGAGGTCGAGTCGAGATTAAAGGCGTTTTGTGGAGGAATTCTGGAAAACGGAGCGACGGGAAACAATGATTGAATTAAATGTGGCGTTGATTGTTTTTGCCTGTTAGTTAGTTTATTTAGTAGTCGAAATAAAATTTTGTTTAAAACGGTATGTTTAAAATTTCACAACATACTGTAGTCTTGAGTAATCTTGGCTTTTATAATCTTCATATTCCAGATATAATCCATAAATATTAATTTAAGTGATATTAAGGTATATTAATTACTCTATTATAAATATATTTAAAGTCTCTACTTGTGAATTTTTTAAGCACTGTAATCTGTGATTATTTTAAACTTTTAAAGTAAAGTTGAATGATTTTTTTATTTATTTTTGAGTGCAAGGATATTCAGTTTTGAGAAAAAGTGGACGGTTTTTGTTTCTCTGTCTTTTTTTACCATATGAAATGTTAATCCTCCTCCACTTCCTAGTCACTGCTGCCAATCACATTCTCACCAGCCAATCAGAATCAGGCTGTAAGAGCCCACAAAACTCACGCCCCAATGTGAAACTAGTGCCAAAAGTCCAAATTTGAAGCGGGAAAAAAAGATTTGAACAAAAACAAGAGTTCAAGCGAAAAATAAGAAAAAACAAACGAAAATGTGAAAATATTATGAAATTTGTAAAGCGTTTTTGAAATGTACGTTTAATATTTTTGCCACTAATCTGATTCCATAAGCGCTCCGAATAGTACAGATCATTCAAGCGTTAAACATGACTTGTCTGGAGTGTGTGTGTGTGTGTGTGTGTGTGTGCGCTGGTTTGTGACTCTTTCCTCTCCTGGTCAGTACGTCACGGTGGTTCTGTGAAAAAGCAGAGGTTTATCATACGGCTAAAGGATGCAGGAGTGTTTTCACTGGGAGTTTGTCTGTCAGCTTCCGTTTGGACACTAGGGAAATGTAGGTCGCTGAACATGACGTGTGCGTTTTATCGACTGCGTCTGTTTGTGTTTTTATCAGCGTCGGACTGCGCTGCGCAAAAAAAAACCATGATGAAACTGCTGAAGAATTTTATTGCACGAAATTAGCTTATTGTTTTTGATGGGTGATGAATCTAGTTTCGGTTTCGTTCGGAATGAGATGACGGTCATTTGAGATGGATTTGTTAACGTTTTTTGACTTGAAAAATGGAATGAGGCACAGTATTTTTTTTTTAAATAAATGCTAAAGTTTTATGGCAACTCAATTAAAGCATGCACACATTTTGTAAAGTCAAATCTTTTGCTTGACAATCAATGCTGACAATTTCTTTTTCATTGATAAGATTTTAAGAAATAACTTTTTTTTTTTTATTGATATTCTATTTTCTATTGGTTTACACAAAGTCACTCTCTTGAATTTGTTTCTGAAATTAGTGCCGTGTTAACAATGTTGCTATATTTATCATGTGCAAAAAAAAAAAAAACTATAATATTCAAAATGAGTATAGATGGTTTTTATACGGACCGTTTTAATGCTTTAAATTTTGAAAATTATTGTAAGAAAAAAAACTATTCTCTAAATCAAATGAGGAAATTCTGGAGTCTGGAAATTTCATTTAATTTTTGTTTGTTATACAATACTAATTATTTCAGAGTGGAAAGTGAAGACTGTAGAACTCAAAATTTGTTCCGATTAGAATATTCTGATTAGAACATTCAGTTGCATGATTAAAATAATGTAATTATTATTATGTTAATTTATTAAATATATCACACTGTTCTTAGTATGTATTGTACAAAAAAAAAACGCTTGTGCGGCTTGTTGATGGAAATCGATCATCACCACACACTGAAACCCAGTTTAGCACAATCCAGCAATATGGCGCTAGTGATAAGTCAGCACTACTCGGGAACAGGAAGTTACAAGCAGGAACAAAAGACGAGAGAAAGAAACAGACATCCTACTATTATCTCCACGTCACTGGTGTCATGAGGGAAACCGTCGTCCACCATCACAAGTTCAATTATATTTGCATTTGAAACGATTGAATTTTGTGAGTGAGAGGAAAAATCTCATTTCCACATTGCAGAAGTGTCAAAATTGACGATTCTTATAAGATGTTTTAATTACGAACGGTTATTAACTAGACCACAAACCCAAAGAAGTTTCCTGTTTTAAAGCGCCGGTGCTTTTCTTAAGAGCGCGAAGAATCCACCACGGCTTTTCATTCTGTTATCTGATTGGCTGAGATGTTGTTTTTACAGGTGTGTTATTTGTAGACAAAACAAAGACAAAAAAATCCTGCACTTTTAAGCGCATACATGTCTGTCTTTAAAAACAAAACAAAAAATCACTGCATTTCCACATCACAATGAATTGATCTGCTGGTGTTTGGATGGGGGGAAAAAACTGGTAGCACTTTATAATAACTACACCTTATTTAGCATTAACGAAGCATGAATAAGAACTTTATTCATTATTAACAACGTATGAATTAGACATGACAAATACTTAGTAACACGTTGGTTAATGATGGACACGAGACCATTTCGGTGTTTTCTTCAACATTAATTAATTCGTAATAAACCATTAACTGCTTTCACTTTAGAAGAGGTCACAGAAAACCTTAACTAACTATTAACTAGCTTTGGAACTCTTCATTACTCATAATTACAGTATGAGGTAATCACATCTTCATGCGTTAAGTATTAGTTCACAATGACTAAGCAGCTTGATCATAAGCTTATTCATTAGATGTTCATCATTAAACAAACGTGTTTCTAAGTATATGTCATCGCCTAATTCATGCTTTGTTAACAATTACGGTAATAAAGTTCTTATTCATGTTTAGTTAATGCTAAATAAGGTGTAGTTATTATAAAGTGCTACCAAAAAACCTTTTTGGATAAAGTTTCCTGACGTGATGCTTTTCCATTTGCAGGGGGGAAGAAACAGCAGTCGAAGAAAGACAAAATGAAAGAGCGACGGGAGAAGTGGCTCAACAGTAAGTACGGTAAAACGGCGAAGTTGTGATCTCACCAGCTCTAGACGCTTCTCGCGTGATGATGTCATCGGTCGAGCGGATCATTAGCGCCACATCCCGACTCTGACGCCTCAAATCAATGTGCCGAGTAACACAAGCTCCGAGGTAATTATAATTAGAAGCTAATGGATCTCTCGTCTCCTGGTGGAACTCAATCCAGCCTGTTAGATGTTCAAGAAATGAATAAAGGGATGCGAATGAAGACGTGTCTGTGTTCTGAGGTCTTAAGCTTGTAGAAACCAGACGAGAAAATATGTTGTCAAAATCTTTCAAATTTTGAAAAAAAAAAAACAGACGGATTTTGTCCCTTTTGCACATTTTTTTAGAAAAGATAAAAGAGAATATTAACGTAATTAAAATAGAAACCTTCATAAAAAAAATGTAAAAATAACATTTTTTTTTTTGTGCCTGAAAAATCAGGAGGGTGCTTATATTCACGGGTGCTTATGTTTGTGTAAATATGATATATACATTTCAAATATTTTCCAATTTTTGCAACAAATATGTGGTT
Source organism: Paedocypris micromegethes (assembly GCA_028031935.1). Lineage (NCBI taxonomy): Eukaryota > Metazoa > Chordata > Actinopteri > Cypriniformes > Paedocypris > Paedocypris micromegethes. The sequence continues at coordinate 5,200,307 of CM051507.1, forward strand.
TAGTTTGATAGATATAAATGAAAAGTTCCAAGATACTTGCCGTTTTATTTTTCGTCCAATACTTTTGATGCATTTTTCTTCCTTAATTTAATCAAAATTTGGCATTTTCTCTAAATGTAAATTTTTAAATACAAATAAAAGACTTTTACAGTGAAAACTCACTATAATCATTAAAAAGACGCAACTTTAACATTGCGCCACATTATTGTTTGTTTTCAGTAGTATTTGTCCTTTTAAATGTGCAAAGCGTGATCCCGAGTTATTTTTGCACCGTTAACTTGCTGTTTCATGCGCATTGTTGTCGTCTAGAGATCAGCGCGATTAAACTGGCGCGGGAACAGCAGCTGTCTCAGGCGCGGAGGAAAGCCACGCCCATCGTGGGCGACATGAGACCACTGGCTGATGCTCTTCCGGAACTTTCCGAGCTCCTCCCATCTGTCAAAACTTCCTCCAGCAGGTCACGCAAAAATAAAACGTGAGTTTTCCAATTGACCTTCTGTTAGAATAAAAGCGTGTGTTGAGTTTAAAATAAACCGTAATTATTTAGAGAACATTTAGTTTAGAACCTATTTACAAATTTTAAAGCTACATTTTAAAAATAGTTGAAATATTGAGCATATTGAGCATACTTTTTAAATTGTTTGTGTTTTTCAAATGCTTCGATTGGCAGACTATTTTTGTAACAGTGACAATAATTATAAATTATAAAATGTCTGTTCTTTTTCAGTTCGATTAAGAGGAAACCAGAACCAACAGACTTCTCACTAATGAAACGAGTTCAGAAACGAAAAGTACTGTAAGTCAAAATTATCACTTTATTTTTCACACACACACGCACTCACAATCAATTTATTCTTTTGTGTATTACCAAAAAAAATTTTGAGTTTAATTAAAAATTGTGACTTCCGGGGTTGTTCTTTATTTTGTTTTCCGTTCCAGCGAAGCAGAAATGTCTCACTTCAGCAATGCCATTAAAAGTCAAGCTTTTCGGACAAACAGCCTGGCGTTAATTGGTGAACACCTCCGAAAACGACTCAAACAGGAAGAGGAACAGAGTTAGTAATGCTTTCTGGAGCTCCACTTTGTGTAATGAAAAATATTGAATGAGAAACAGTAATGGTGCCATTCAAATAACTCTACAAGATGAATGAAAATGCTCAACTCAGTCAAAATGACACCTTTAAAATAAAATGTGTTTTCTACACAGATGTTGTTGCGAATCCTTTTATATTCCAATACGAAATAAGAAAAGTAACCAAAAGTACACAATCAAACTTTTGGTGGCAATGTAGATTTATTCTACACAAGATTCATGTTTTTTGTAATACTTGATGTTTTATATGTCTGTTGTTTCCAGAATCCGCTTTATATCTCCTTTATCTCTTCTTCTTTGAGTCGAGTGCTTGACCTGAAGCAGCTTCACCTTCGATCTCTTTGATACGAGTCAGCAGACACTAATGTCTACCCGCTGCATTATTCAAGAAAACACACAACCTCAAGCAACCATGCAAATCGGGCCTTGTCTGCACCGTTTTGTGTTTTCCTTGTCCCGTAGACGTGGGATGAGTCAGCCTCTCTTTTAGTATGCCCGGAGGGTTCAGCGATGGGTCTGATCAAGGTCGCGTACGTACCTTCTCTTTTTGCATCAATAGACACTAATTGTGCATAGTTTTTTAGGCAATACATAGTACATTCTAATTATTTGGTTAGCTTGTTCATTGAAATGTTTAAAATTAAAAATTGTTAATATATTTAAAATAGTATAAAATGCATAACGTGTGTTATTTATTTTTTGTAATGTATGATTATAATAGACAATTTTCTTTTTTTTAAACTGACTCTTTTTTTTTTTTTCTCTTTTTTCCCCTCATTTTTAAACACAGATAATTAATGGAAATTTTTCTTGTTTAAAGACTATTTTTCCCTAATTTGCATAGTAACTTTGCTAATTCAAACTTTGTTCTCAATCCAAGAAAAGCGATATATAAATCAACTTGAACTTATTATAAATATTATATACAGTATATTACTATTATTATTTACACATATTGTTGTAAGCTGGTTGTGCTTTAAATTAAAAAAAGCCGAACTGAATCGATCGCCTTCTGTAGAAATCCATAGTTATAACTGGCGATTAAAAGGATCTTGTATTATTGCGTTACATTTGTTAAAGCAGTAAATTAGTGTAATGAAGCACGGCGTTCTTTTAAATACAACCGTACGACTGTCAGTGTGACCAATCGTTGAGAGCGTTTTGACCGTCACCGTCAGTCCCACCAATCAGCCGGCTCGAAAATTAGAGCCCGCCTCCCGGCTGACCAATCGCGCATTGACTACCCGTGAACTACTGCTACACGTCACACTTTTCGATTTACCGACGTAAACGGGGATAATTCAATGACTCGCGGTAGTAGATGCCGCACCGTGAGCGCGTTTCTTTACTAAACCTCGAATAAAGCTCGAATTCAGCCGTTACTTTCATTAATTGACGTCATCTTGTTTAATCCCAATGGAAAACAGCATCGACATGTGAGTATCATATCACTGCTTGAATGGATAAATCATTCCACGTTTTAGTGCAATTGATGCGTTTCATTCAGCGTTTAGTAAATTACATTATGAACGAAGTATTTGTATTTGGAAGAGCAGCGAATATACCGTCTACACACAAGTGAACATTTCTTATTGGGTCAATATATAGATTCTGGTGTGTTTTAAAGAGAGCGGTCTGCGCTTTTGGGTCAGCGTAAAGTAGAATCGATCAGTTTTATTTGTTTGAATTAATGGGAATGGGAATTAAAACTTTTTCAACACTACTGTCATTTCGCGAGTATTGTGTTAATAAACTGCCTCTCTCTCTCTC
>CM051507.1:5203191-5236195 GCA_028031935.1 Paedocypris micromegethes
TCTCTCTCTCTCTCTCTCTCTCTCTCTCTCTCTCTCTCTCTCTCTCTCTCTCTTTACCTCACAAACGTTTCTTATTTCTTTTCCCTGTTCTCCCTAATTATCTACTTCTCTTTCTTTCTTTCTTTCACGCTCTACTTTCATCTATAAATCATCCATGTTTTCCCTCAACATGTGTCGTATGTATCTACTTCCCTTTCTTTCTGTCTCTCTTTGTTTTTTTCTCTCTTTTCCATCGTTTTTTTTACCATTTTTCATTCACTCTTTCCTTTTATTTTTAAATTATCCCTCTTTTCCCCCTCATGTGTCCCTTTTAATCGACTTCCCTTTCTCTTTTGTCTCTCCAATCTAATTTTTTAATTCTTTCTATCTATCCCACTATACTTCTATTCTTCTGTCCTATCTTACAATTTGTCTATGCATGCGTATTTTTCATCATCTGTCTCTCTTTTAGTCTCTTTTCTCTTCTTCTTCTTCTTCTTCTTCTTCTTCTTCTTCTTCTTCTTCTTCTTCTTCTTCTTCTTCTTCTTCTTCTTCTTCTTCTTCTTCTTCTTCTTCTTCTTCTTCTCTCTATCTCTTTGTCTGCCTGTCTGTCTTGTAGCACTCCATCACCACCCAAATCTGCCTATCTTTCTCGCATAAATGAATAATAAAATAAATTAATTATTCATTCGATTTTTTATTTATTGGCGCCTTTTATGACACTCAAGGTCGCCTTACATGACACACAACATTCACACACACACACCAAAATGTAAGCATCATTTCAGTTCAAAACAGTGAGGTAATGCATGCTAGGATATAGCATCTGTGCTAAAGTCATTCTGAAAATGGGTTTATTTTTATGTTTAGATTCCAGTCATAGTTTGTGTGTGTGGACTATTTACCACCTGCCTGGGCGGGTATAAATTCTTAAGACATGAGGAACGCAGAATCGTGGAACAGATCCTGGTGTGATTTAAACACAAACCTAACCCGACCAGAGCCACAGTTTGAAGATCTTTGCATCCAAACGTCTCAGTGAAATGTAAATGCAAACATCATCGGGCAGGTTGCCAGATCCTTCAGACAGTTATCTTCTACACACATGGCTTTAAGTCTTTAAGCGGCTCTTACTTTATGATATGTTTTTTTACTCGTGACATATTGGCTGCTCACAAACGACGTTTTGAACCAGTCGGTGAAATACTTTAATTATTTTCAGATTGTATTTCTCTCTAGCACTTTGTCATCCTGTTTATTTATTTCCCTCCATCTCACACTCTTTTTTTTCTCCCTTTGTTTCCTTCTTTATCAACTTCCATCTCTTTATCTAACCTCCTCTGTAATAATCTCTCTGTTTCTTCATGCCTCTCTTTTTCTTTATCTACTTCCCTCTCTTTCACGCTTTCTAATTTTTCCTTTATGCCTCTCTTTATTTGTGTACTTCCCCCTCTCCCTGTCTTTCTTTTAACGTTTCCTTTTTTACTGTATCTAAGAATACCCCTGTATCTATTTAATTTTCTGAATTTAATGTTATCCTCTTTTTCTGCTTCTCTCTCTCTCTCTCTCTCTCTCTCTCTTTCTTTCTTTCTTTCTTTCTCTTTCTCTCTCTCTCTCTCTCTCTCTCTCTCTCCCTCCCTCCCTCCCTCCCTCCCTTTTTTCTCTCCATTGTTGTGTACCCCGACATTCATTCTTTTCCATTATGTCTCCCTCTCTATCTACTTCCCTGTTTCTTTCCATTTGTCTCTCTCTATCTACCTCCCTCTCTGCCTTATCTTTTAAAGTCTCCCCCTTTATTAACCCCTCCACTTCTCTCTATATCTTTCCATTTGTCATCCTGTTCATCTCATTTCTTCTAACGTCTCTTTATCTACTCTTCCCTCTCTATTTCTCTCTTTTTTCTTTTGTCTCTATCTCGTTCTTCCCCTCTCTCTTTTTTCAGCTAGTTTTTCTCAGCTTTAGGTCTTTAAGAGGTTCTTACCTTTTTTACATTTTACTCATTATAAATATTGTTGTGAAAACAGACAATTTCTGAATTCTAATTCTTTATTTTAGTTTAACAAACACAAGCCTGACAAGTGGAAGTTTTTTGTAGTGTCCTGACCAGAGTTTCAAGTAATTTCTAACCCGAGATAAAATTATTTTTAAAGGATCGAAAACCTGAAATTTGACCAGCTAAATAGAAGGAAGATTCTCTTTTGTATGTGTTTTATTAACTCAAATCTGTTGATTAATGGGAGAAAACTAATCCAAAATCTGAAATCAGTAAAATAAACGCGCTTGCAGAACAAAAACCAGTATTGCAAAACGAAGCAATGGAGAATGTGAACGGTTCACATTCAGTTTGATTGTCTGTGTTTTATTGTTTGTATTGAAATACTCTGCTCGGCTGGGTTAAATATAGCCGTCACGAGCGCGCTGTTAGCAAAACCAAATGAAGTGTGTCTAGCTGAATCATGTATGATTCATGTTGGGATGAGCCACCAGTGTCGCCTTTGTCTTTTTGCTAACAAGCTTCTGGAAGGGCGAACGCTGCCTTCCAAAGTCCTCAACTCAAGGACGTCATTAATACTTTCTGAAGTGTCTTTGCTCCAGACATGATGTGCGATTCATCCTCATGACCGCGATGCTCTGAGCGTGGCATCCATGGTGATGCTAATGCTATGCTAGGCTTAGCATGTTAGCTTAGCACTTGTCGTTTACAATCCAGTATTTTCTATTCACAGTAATCAGAGGTGTAAAGAGTAGCGGACAGCCATACTTGAGTAAAAGTACAGATACTTTTACTTTTATACTGTAAAAATTACTCCGTTACAAGTAACAAGTCACCAATTTCAAAAAGACTTGAGTCAAAGTAGCAAAGTGTCCAATTTTAAAAGAACTTAAGTATTTAGAAGTATTTTATTCATACTCGATGTAGGCCAAAAAAGAAATGTGATAACAAACTATTGTTTTCTAATACAGAAACAGAATTTGGTAGAACAGTGTAGATAAAAGGAACAAAAATTCTGTCTCAATCACTTAAATTTGCAAAGAAAAAAAAAAGTAAAAATAAAAATAAAAAAAATTTCTGATTGGTAAATTATATATTATATATTATATAAAATTATATAAAGTTATATAATATAACGTTTGTAAAACACATTGTTCCTCTTCTGAGTATTACAGGTCTAGTTTGAGTTGCTTCTCACGTGATTAGGACGGTTTCTTTGCATTACAATTATACAAAGAGATGCAGTGCACTTAATAAACTACGTCTACGTTCAATGAAAAGCACATCATAAAATCTAAGCTAAACAAATCTACATTTACTTTATGCAGAATGTATAATTTCAGCGACTCATTTTTTCACTTTGCACACAAAAAATTTGGAGAAAATATAGTCCTGTCACAGTGGTTTTTGCCACGTTAATATTCGTAACATTATGCTTACAAATACCACTGTAAAGTCAGGGAACATCTGTGTAGTTTAACTTGACAAGAAAATCACTTTAACATTAAATAGACGCAATGTGTTTCACCAAATTTGACGGGGAATTTTTAAAAGCACTTTTTCCGTTCCGGTCAAGTGTAGTGAAGTGAAAAGTACAGCTACTCAATCAGCAATGCAGTGAAGTAGAGAGTAACAGTGGCTTATATTTTTGATACTCAGTGCAAGTACGAAGTAGCCAGAAACCTACTTAAGTAAAGTAACAAAGTACATTTACTCAAGTACCTTACACGCCTGTCAGTAATATATTGCAAATTAATAAATGACAACAAAATAAGAGTTCACAAAGGAGGCTTGTCTCCTTGAGTTTGCGTCTGGTTAAAAAGCAATGAGCGAATGAATAGTAATGAGTGTTTCTGTTTGTCTTGAGCTGGAGCCTGAAACCAGGCGTTTGTTTGTGCGCTAGCGTGTCTTTGTCTCGTTAAACCAGGCTTTTGTGCAATTAAAGTGCAACCAAGTTCCATAAACCAGGGTGATGCTGGGTTTATTTTTAGATTTAATTGGGAACGTTAAGTAAAGCGCCGCCTTGAGATTAAGTGGAAAGTAGTTAAAATTGCTATTTGCATGTTCGCTGCGAAAGACTCGTAAAAAAAAAAAACTTTTTGTCTCTTTAAAATGTTCGCATTGTTTTTTTTTTCAATCACATAGCAAATTTGAACCATTTATGGGTATTTGAAAGAATTCCATTTGGAAATCATAATTTAGGTTATTATTATTATTATTATTATTATTATACTTATTGAAATGCATATCTATTAACCCTGCTATACATATCTATTAACCTTGTTTTATGTTTTATGCTCATTAAATCTGTTATAATACTATCATGCTCTTATAATAATAATAATAACAATAAAATCATATTAATATGCAATACTATTTAGTATTATTTAATTTTATTATATACTCTTTTACACCCAAAACATCAAGCGGTGTTTGTTTCAATGCAAAAAAAGTGATTTTCTTTAATTAGTTGCAATTTAATTGTCTGATACCAGAAGAAAAGTATATCAAATAAATAATGAACATCTTAAATGACTCTAAAATACCTTTACGTAATTTCTATACACACACACACAAACACACACACACACACACACACACACACACACACACAAGCACATATATTACCTGTGTGAATACAGATACAGTATTGGAAAACTTACTTTACTGTTGCAACTTAATGTATGATATTAATTTATTTTTACTAATTTTTACTTTTGTATTAATTCAAATGAATTTGTCTTGGGAATCTACGAGTCTTCATTATTTTTAAAGCACTGATAGAAGTAACAAAAATTATTTATATTTTGTATATTTGTGTTTGATATTGTATATTGTGGTTAAAATCTTTAAATCCACAAATAAATGCTATTTCAGCCCGTAAAATTGAGGTGAGTTTTGCCTTTTTGTAGTGTTTTTTTTAATATGTACATTTTAATAGACTTGGCGAACTCTGTCCCGCTTCACAAGGTCGTCCCACGTCGGATGATTGACAATCCGTCTCTCTGGATATTCTCCTTTAATCGACCTTATTTACGCACATTTCTCACTTTGGTAGCGTTCCTTGACAGATTTAATCTTCACTCGTTCCGCAGCTCCACTGACACTTTGCGGTTTTACTTTTCCGTATGAATTTGAATTGTAATGAGGCTGCGTCACTCGGCCTTTAATATGTCCGGATCTGCGTCCCTGTTTTTGAATCCTCTCTTTTTCTCCAGCGTCTGAGCCTCAGGGAATCGCCGAAGACACACATCAAGTTGACAGCGGCTCTCTGTGACTGTAAGAGATGACATTATTCTGAAAGTGACAGGTCAGAGTTCAGCATCACAATCATGTGACTCTTTACTGACTCTTTCTCTTCTCTTAATTGCTTTTAAGTTGCATTTGAAAAAATATTGGCAACAGTTTTACATTATCAACATTTTTTTTGCACAGTTGTATTTTTGCACAACCTTTTTATTTTTGTTGTTTCTTTCTTTTTTTCCAACTTTTAAATAGTCCTTATTCGTTTTTTCTGTTAAAAACTTTTTGCTGCTGCTGTACACAAAAATTTCCTCTATTGGGATTAATAGTTTTGTCTTATCTTGTCTTATCTTATGTTATCTTGTGTTATCTTATCTTATCTTATCTTAAAATTCCATCTCAATTTGAGTCTTTTGAATGTATGGCGTTTAAACAAAGGAATAGTGTAGTTTGAAGTGAAGCAGTTGCTAAATTTGTGAATGTTTAATTGGAAAAAATGTTTTGTTTTTGTTTGTTGTTGTTTTGGGAGGGTGTCTACACTCATCATTAGAACATCTTGAGCCGTTGGCGCCCTCTTCTGTCAGTCAAAATACTGCAGAATTGTGTGTTTATTTTTCTGGATTAGGGACACTTTGCACCAAGTTAAATTTTTGTTTGGTTTTGATTCACATACAGACACACAATCTGAATTTTTATTCCCTTTTTTTAGGCCAACCAACTCTCCACAGTTTTTAAAGGAAAAGTAAACAGGTTGGTTTAAAATGTATATTATTCAGTTATTTACACAGTTATTTACACATGTGAGTATTTTTATATACGATAGAATTTACAGACATTTAACATACTATTTTGTAATAGACAATTTATAAAAAGAAATGCAAAATGACAAATAAAGGTAACTTGTCATGATACATTTGTTATTGTTCACCTTACGTTTTTTTTAACCGTATACTAATTGTTATTCTAGAATTTTTATAGAATTGTAATATACGGAGCTTATAAATAAAGTATGTACATCTCCGTTATAAATACCTTCCAATTAAACAAACGTTTCAGGTTGACTGTTTGTACGGACGATGTCCACTAGAGGGAGACAGAGGACCGTTATTTTTAATTTTGTTCCTCGGAATTACCGTGTTCGGTTCTGTCGCATCGAACTAACATCTTCATCGATTAGAACCGTTATACCATTGCTAACATTACACACTTATCGTAACTATTAGTATCATTAGTTAAAGTAAATGTAAATAACATGAGAAATTGAATGTCTATGATTAATTAATAAAACAATTTTGCATGGATAGTGTTATACGCATTCATTGCTTTAAATACGTTAAATATGATTTTACGTTAAAATATGATTTATTTTATTTTATTTGATAATATTAATCCCCATGTGATTGTTGTTTTGACAGCATTTCTCTGGTATAGAGGGAGAGAAAGGCTGATGATTGGGTGGAAGTAGAGCTGAGGCTATTACTGAAATATTAGCTTGACGTTATTCGTTCATACCGTATTAGCAAATTATAGCCTGCTCGATAGTAGTCGGTATTTTTAAGGCTTTTGATTTGCTCGAACCCGATAGTGTTGAAATAAAGTGCAAATTCCTTACGGACTGGAAGAAAGAAAGGTTTACTACCGTTGAATTTAGATTTATGAATATGAAATTTCGCAAATAGAATTAGCAGGTTAATAACAAAATATTCATTTTTCAATTTGTTAGTCGAATTAAGAAACCCAAATAAAACATGTCTAAACATCAAAGTCGGTGTGTCGGTGACTGAGAGATGCGACTCACGTAACGTGCGTGACGAGTCTCCGCCCACAAACAGCTGTTAAAACCCGCGCGCGCCAGCCGCCTTCTCCTTCCCGCGCTTAGAGCTGCGCGTGCAGCAGCATGGCTCAGTTTCCTCAGAGCATGGCCACGTTTATCTGCCTCGTTCGCGGGAGATTCAAAAGACGCCGCAAAAAGCGATCCGAACGCAAAGGTACGTTTAGCTTTTCCGGTACATTTCTTGTGAAAAGTGTTACGTTTGAGAGAGAAAGTTCAGATCAGTTACAGGTGTTTGGAAACAGGAACATTAAGACCAAATTTTGTCTGAATGACAGACAGTGGTAGATGTAAACTAATATAGAAATATTTCTAGATTCACAAATATTAGAAATCGAATCTAAATGTTTTAAGACAGTTCTTTTCTGAGTATGTGCTACCTGTAAACTACTTACAGGTAACTACTTTTTTGTTGTAATTGCTTCCCTCCAAATAGGTTTGTGTGTAGCTCATTAATATTCATTTAATATATTAATAATATAATAATATTAACATATCATTATTATATAATATAATGGTAGTAATATTAATATTCATGCTATTGCATTTCTTATGTATTTGTTTAAATTGGATTCAAATTTGTTTTTTGTTTTATATTTGTTTGTCTTTATGCCTTTCACACACACACACACACACACACACACACACACACACACACACACACACACTTGTATCTAGCATTCTTTCACACTCTCTCTCTCTCTCGCTGTCTATCCTCTTTCCAATCCTCCATCCATCCCTCTCTCTCTCTCTCTGTTTATTCCTCCATCTCTTTCCCACTCTCTCTCTCTCGCTGTCTATTCTATTTCTCTCATCCTCCCATCCATCCATCCATCCCTCTCTCTCTCTCTCTCTCTCTCTTCTCGCTGTCTATCATCTTTCCCTATCTTCCCATCCATCCATCCTCTCTCTCTCTCTCTCTCTCTCTCTCTCTCTGTTTCTCCCTCCATCTCGTTCCCACATCTCTCTCTTGCTGTCTATCCTCTTTCCTCATCCTCCCATCCATCTCTTTCTCTCTCTCTCCCTCGATGTCTCCCTCTCTCCGTCTCACACACAGTGGTGTAGGTTCTTATAGCTGAATGCAGCAGATAGCAGGTTCAATCCCGACAGCTCCTCATGTGTGAAGTTTAATCCCTCTCATTAGAACAGCCACTTCTCGCCGTTAATCTCTCTCGCCGCGCTCGTGTCGTGAATCCTCTGCGTTCGCTCTCCCCATCGTTTCAAGTTTGTGCTAAGATGAGAAGCACGAGTTGCTTGGGAAGGAACAATTGGCATAAAAACAGAATAGTACGGTCTATTTTAACTGGCAAATTTAGAGATTATTTCTGTCTTTTTTTGCTTCAGATTCCGTTATTGTTTCATTGTTTTAACCCTAAACTTTACAATTGCTTTTTGAATATCTGTTGACCATTTTATAATCTTGTTTCACTTAGCCAGATGTTTTATAGCCATATTTTATTTCACAAGTTTCCAGATTAGGATCAGCGTATTTTTAAAATTGAAAATTGAAAATTACTCCACGTGCAAGGAGTAAAAATAATCCAAGTAACAGACACAAGCAAAACGCTGGGTCGCTGCACAGGAGATAATAATCCTTCCTCTTCACACGGCGTCAGATAAACAGAGAGCTGGAAACAGGCCTGAGCTTGAAACAATTGCTCTGCGCATGTGCGGAGTCTGACTGGAGAGCAAAGGATCTTGAGAAATGAAGTCCTGACCACTAGAATCAACTTTTAGTTTTCTATTGTTCAAGTAAAACCATTTCATAGGGATATGAGTCACAAGTTAGGCTTGTTAAATAAAGAAAAAAATAACAGGATTTTTATAAGAACATTAATGTAATTGAACGAGAAACGTTAATTAAAAAAAAGTTTTTTTATTAATATTATGTTATTTTGTGCCTTAAAAATCTGGGGGTGCTTATATTCACGCAAATATGCCATTTCAAACATCCTATATCTGGCTTGAACATTACGAATATTAGAATTCTTCTTTTAGATTGAACAAACTAAAGCAACAAAGCGAGTTATTTTCTCCGGGAAACTCAGTCTTTCACTTATATATACGTATTTCCTCCAACCGGGAGGAAAAATAATCCTGTTTTCGGAGTGAGTGTAGTGGAGTGGAGTCCTGTGAGACGGACTGAGAGTTTAATCTACTGGAGGAGGAACAGGTAAATTTGCCATTAGCTGAAGCGTTTCCATTTGACCCAGCCGTGTCCAGCCCACCTGTCTCTTCCTCGCTCTTCACCCTCGCTCCCCCTCTTCCTGCCTGATGGACTGAGCGATAGATCCGTCTCGTGGCATGCGGCCTGGTCTGGAGCTTTGCTGATAAAAACATGTTATCTGTCGCTCCTGCTGCTGCCTTTTTTTGCCATGAAAAAGAATGTTTTTAATTTTTTTTTTTGAAGTTCACCTGAAATGAGTTTTTTTTTTTGCTGGATAGAGTCCGACACATTTCTGTGCTTTTATTTCCGTTTTTGTTCACGGGCAGATAAAACGGTGTGTGTTGCCGTTGCCTGATTAGTTTTACAAGTTGACATGCGGCCTTGTTCAAACTCTTTGTTTGCCTCTAAACAAACAGAATTTCGCAACGCCGCAAGATGGACAGAAGTAAAGCTGGTAATTGGGTGAAGTTGCAGCATTTTTCATCAGAACGTTGTGAAATCTGGTGACACTTGCGGTTCAAATCACGGCCTCCAGGAATTTACAGCACATTTACAGAACCCGATCTTAATTGTATCTAAATTTTAATATTATTTTATGAATAGAGCTGTTGTGATGACGAGAGTCATCACAGCAACAGGTTAATGTTTTACAGGTCTACTCACTGTTGTTTTGTTAGTCAGCGTTTTATTTGTCAGATCACTAAAGGTTTTCAAATTGCAGAAAAGAAAATTCATACATTTTTGTTTAAAGGCTTTTATTAGAAAATGTAAGACACCGCAGACTTACCACTTTTGTGTTTGGGCAAAGAGAGGCGTGGCCTTTCTGTCCGCCATTTTATAGGTTTAAGGATGAGCCCATTTTGAGTAGTGGGTGATGGTTGTTTTTCTGTCTTTATTTGATTGCATATGTGTATATATTGTCACTTGATTTGGTTAAATTCTAATTTATTCATGATTTATTTAGATTTGGGTTTTTTGTCTTGTGCTACTGTTTAAGATTGATTTTGTAAGGTTTAGTTATTTCCTTTTCCCCCTCTGTAGCACATGGTTTTTCCCAATTTGTTTAGGCGGGAAAACTGGCCTTTAAGAGCCAGGCCATTTTCACTGTGTGAGGGTGGATGAGGTTGGTAGAGGTTGTATGAGTTCTGACGGTAGTACCAAGGACATGTACTGTGCGTGTTGACCTGTCTCTTGCGTTCAGGAGTACAATTGAAGGTTTGAATGAGAAGCACTTTGACTGTCTGGTGACCGTTACTCCTGCTTGGAGGAGATTTCTTTTTGTTTTTCTTTTTGTAAGTCCTTGTCTTTTTTCTTAATAAACTTTTGTCACTGGAAGATTGGCATCTGTGTGGCTCCTACCACTTCCCCTTGGCCCGACTCGGGGCACGATTATCACAGCTGTCAAATGATGCATTTATTCGCACTTCCCCAACCAAATTAATTTGTTGATTAACGGCGTTAATAAAGTTTGACGCGATAAACACATTAAATGAATCGCATGCGTTAACGCGTTAACTTTGACACCCCTAATTATGAAACAATGTGACAAATGGCACCGCGGTGAAAGTAGCAATGTGTTGTACTGTCACTCATATGATTTCTCTCCTTTTTCTCATTGTTTCATTTTCTCTGTTTTACACTCACAGGGTTCATCAACAAGGCAATGAATGAAGGTAGATCTTTTTTTTTTTCTTTAAAGAGCATGTATATCTGTTTATCAGAGCCGTGTTTGTGTGTGTGTGTGTGTGTGTGTATCCAATGTGTTTTTTTTATTTTAGGATATATTATTATTATGTTTAGTTAAGCTACTTATAGTCTCAAGGGGCATACATATTTTTTACAATTTTACATTAGTGTCTACATTTAGCAAATAGACATTTTAGGCTTTTGCTGACACGTGGAGAGAATTGGCCCCGATGCTCTTCTCTATCTGCACAGGAGCAGAAGCACAAGCTGAAACACACACTCTTCCGGGCCTAGATTGTTGTGTGTGTGTGTGTGTGTTCCTTTAGCCTCCCTTTGCTCTCTGTCGCACTCCCATGGCGTTTCCTGATGAGCAGGAGGGTCATCGAGCTGAGCGATTGCTGGCGTCTTCCAATCACACGCCTCCCTCGTCCTCAAAGTCCTGCTGTGCATCCTAATCCGGCCGCTCTCCGTGGTCCTGAATCCATCTTTTCCAGCTCGTAACTCTCCACGGTCCTGAACAGGACGCGTTTAAGGCAACATTTCACGCTGTTTCAGCACAACATGTGCAGCTTTACACGCGCACAAGATGTTTATTTCTACTGTATTGGCTATTTAAAGGTTTTTGCAAGCAGTTTCGAGTTGACAAAGTTTTGTAGTTTAATGAAGGCCGGTGAAGTTAAACTTTCAAGCAAGGGATCTTAGAAAACTAGTCAGAATAGTTTTGCTCATTTTTTTAAATTTTAGGGGATAGTGATACAATTCTTTTGCTTATTCTTAGTCATTGAAAAAGAAATACTTGTTTGGGCTGGTTTTCTACAAGATTTCTCGCGACAAGATAAACGTTTTTCTGGTATTATATGAATGAAATGTAATATTGTTATATAAAATAAAGCTTATTATATAAAAAAAAGTTATTAAAATTTTGTTTGTGAGTCCATCAGGTTTTTTTTAGGCTAAAAGTTGTGTAATCTTGGTCTTAGAATTATCTTTATGTACAGATTTTGATAGTCTTTAGTTTTTTATTTATATAGCTTTTATTTTTATTTCTGTAGCTTTATTGTGTATAAATACTGGAAAAAAAATCGGAACATTTTAAGTAGCCTTCAAAAAATGCTGCTGATTGGAGTGTTTTTCACAAGTGTTTTCTTTTGGTAAGAGTTTTATTTCCTTTTTGTTGTCGTCTCAGTCCAGTTCAAGAAAAATGGAAACTTTTGAAATTCGAGGAATAAAACTGGAATCTTGAGTGTCAGTATCTCGAGCTTTAAAAAGCTCTTGTTGAAGAGCCGGAGCGTCACTCCATTTAATAGCTTTCCTGATTTATCGAGTTTCTCGGGGATGTTTATCAGCGAGACTCTTATCAGCTCCATCCACTTCACACGCTCCTTCAAAGTCTGGAGTCCTCAGCCACGTCCTCGCCAAACATGGCTGGTTCTGTGCCGACGCTCCCTCGACTTTAGATTCACAGCTTTAAAAAATGCAACCGGTGCAAAAATGTCCTACGGTCGAGTTGGAGCATCAAACAGAAGGTGACGAAGCGTCCTCTTTTGTACCTTGTGTGCGGGGCGTCCGGACGGGTTTTATAAATTCACGATAAGGTCCGGGTTTCACGCTTCTTCAAAAGACCATTACACTTTCACCAACCGTGCTCATTTGAGAATGAAATTGCGCTTTTGAAACAATACCGGTATTTTTTAAATATTTTTTTTAATCAGCATCTCATGCGAATCATCTCACGCGCTTTTTATGATGATGTGACCTTTTCAACTTTTGATTGAGTAATACCCGTTAGTCATCATTAATTTGATTGGTCTTTGTAACTGTCTGTGAGGAGGGCGGGGCATAGAGAGAGAGAGAGAGAGAGAGGATTCAAATGGCAGATGCTTCTCCAGGTGTCTTAATGTTTCAGAGCTTGTTTGTTAGGTCAGACACACAAATATTACCTTTATTACCTGAAACGTTATAGTTAATATATTAATAAACAACATAATGCTCATGTAACGTAAATGAGCTAATACATTTGCAACTTTTCACACATTTAAATTATCTGTCGTATAAAAACTTCTCACTACTATTGCTCACTAATAGATAAATATTATGGTTATTATTATATGTATATTTACTGTATTGTTGAAGCAAGATTTTATAATAGAGGCGCTGATTTGTTGAACACCTTTTTATTTTAATAATTAATTAAACAAATAATTTTTTTATTTATTAGAAAAGAGTCTAGGACTAATGTTTTCTTACAGATATAAGTTTTTACAGATTCAATTTTTGTTTTTATTCCAGACGTTAGTTTTGCACCATTGAAGCATATAACCTCTGAATTTACTCTTATTTTAAAATAGTAAATTTGTCTGAATTTGTCTCGAGGCCGCGCCGATTATCCTCTTTTTTGGAAATCTAAATATGGTCACTCTAACAAACACAATCCATTAAAAAAAACGACTCATTTACCTTTCAGTTCTTCATTAGCTAAACTGTCTTTCAAAAGCAAAACTGGATGGATGGAAGTGGTGTTTTTTTTCGCCTCTCCGTATTTTGTCTTAATTCCGGAGGGGGACATTAGTCTTTAATTGCCGCTTCTCGTTATCTGTCTCTCGTCATTAGCGCTGGTTTATTAGCCTCATTAGGAGCTGAGGTGGGAAGAAATCAGGAAGCAGAAACCGCATCCAGACATGAATCTAAATGTCCCTTCCTTTGTTTCTCACACTAGGAGCCGTCGGGCGGCCCCGAGGCCCACAGAGGTTCTGCAGTCTGGATGAGGATGAGATGGAACACATTAGTGAGTCTTTCACTTCTTCTTCTTCATCTTCTTCCAGTCAAGCATCAGCTTCTAATTCTTCTTTACTCACAAGCAAAGATTTTCCTGTAAACATGGTCTCCGGTTTTAATAATTATCTGGTTGTCTTGTTTTTCCGCTCTTTAATATTTGTTTGATAACTGAAAGCTAATCTTTCGTTTTGTGCCCCATAGTTTTTTCTTTTTTGCCAAAATCAGATTGTTGTGTTTTCTAGGCAAACATTCATTTCATTCATCATGTCAATGTGCGCATTGATTAATTCATTTCACGTGTCAACTCCAAAAATTCCATCTTTCCATCTCCATCTTTCACATTAAACAAGTAGTATTAAGTAGAATCAGTATTATGTAGTAAAGCTGTAAAATATCATTTTTTAAAAATACCTTTGAAAGTTCTTTGTTGATTGACAAACTTTCTGTGCATCGGTAAAAGTCAAACTTTTCTTGTCCTGCTTTTAAAGCTATGTCTTGTGAGTCAGTCACATCTGTATTTACCATCACTTAAAAAAAAAAAAGATCTACACTAAAACTTCCACCGTTTCCACTGTCTACTTGTATATACTGATACATATTTCACCTGTTCTCTGTTTGTCCCATTTATTTTTTATCTGCATTTATGAACAAGTATATAATGAAATGTGTGCGCAATTACACAAGATTTAATGATGTTGGTCATTCATTTTTTTCGTTATTAGCTGATGTTCGTGCGATCCTGTTACACGCCTGTTACATGTTTCCTGTCAAGGCGGTAAACCTGTAGGAGGAACACGCCCCGCATTGGAATAGTTAGGGAGTCGAGATTGAAGCGTGATGGTTTAAAGTGCCGAGGATTATAGTCGTAGCCATTAACCCCGTGTGGGATTTGCCGTGTTTTGACATGTTTAAAATATTGCCTTCGCCTGCAAATGGAGGCGTTTGTTACGCGTGAAATGCAGGCTGCAGTAATAGAGCAATTTTAGGATATTTCAGACGTGTTTTTTCCCCCCCCACAATTTCTGAAATACTGCACTTTCAATTTTTCAACTCTCGGATTTTCTCAGCTCTCAAAAAGTACGGATTTACCGTATTTTCGTGCTATAACGACGAGCTAAATTCAGATTATAATTATTATGACACCGGATTATATGGCTCACTATTTAAAAACACCAAATTTTCAAAGGCACGTTTTTTTTTTCCGGATTGTAAGGTGCTATTTTGTAACGTGTTTTAGGATTTGAAGTGCGTGTTCAAAAAAATGGAAATCAAGCGGCTATTGGACTAATTTTTCCTGTGCATTTTCTCTTCGCTTTTTCAGTCGTTTTAAGCCCCAAACAGAGTAACTTCTCAAGCTTTTGTTGCAGGATGTTATAAATGTGAATTTACACAAGTTTCCAACAACTGGTTGTTATGATGTTTGGAGCAGATGCAGTATAAATGGAAGACAATAATATGGACAATTCAAACACACACACACACAGATAACACAGCGTTACCGTAGTATATTCTATAGTTTACCATGTTCTATATCATACCGTAGTTTATTTTTGACAGGCATCATTACAATCCAGTTAACGAGGGGAATAAAAGATCCTCTAAATTTGACATTTACAAGGTCCTGCACTGAAGGCATTGTCAGTTACTCTTTCTGGACGTGGCAGGTTCGTGCGGTGCCGACGTTAAGGAAAACCGCAACCTGGACAACCTCTTCACCAAAGACGGGCTGGGGGAGGGGCTCCACACAGCCAATGGCAGCACACGGGCCCTGAGCAGGAAACGCCCCCTGGAAGACGGCAACAAGAGCCATTCCAAATTCCGTCCCAGAAAGCGGCGGAAAACGCAAGGGCCCGCGCTGCCCAAAAACGCCCTGATGCAGCTGAACGAGATCAAGCCGGGCCTCCAGTACAAACTGCTGTCCCAGAGCGGCCCGGTCCACGCGCCCGTCTTCGTGATGACCGTGGAGGTCAACGGGCAGCTGTTTGAGGGCTCCGGGCCCACCAAGAAGAAAGCCAAGCTCAACGTGGCGGAGAGAGCCCTGCGCTCCTTCGTCCAGTTCCCCAACGCCTCGGAGGCGCACCTCGCCATGGGCCGCACGCTGACGGTCAACGCCGACTTCACTTCGGACCAGGCCGACTTCCCCGATACGCTCTTCAACGGCTTCGAGACGCCTGCCTCGCCCGAAGAGCCCGTCTGCCTGGGCGGGGGGTACTGTCACGTGTCTGCTCCCGCGCCCAACAAGTGCCCCATCACGCTGATTAGAAGCGTTAGCGCTCCGCCCGTCCAAGCCCCTCCCACCATCAGCGGCGGCAAAAACGCTGTGATGATCCTGAACGAGCTCCGGCCCGGACTCAAGTACGAGTTTCTGGCGGAAAGCGGCGAAAGTCACGCCAAGAACTTCGTGATGGCCGTGACCGTGGACGCGCAGGTCTTCCAGGGGTCCGGCCGGAATAAGAAGCTGGCCAAAGCCCGGGCGGCCCAAGCGGCGCTGTCTGGCCTCTTCAACATGCAGCTGGACCAGACGCCGTCCCGCCAGCCCATCCCCAGCGAGGGCCTGCAGCTACACCTGCCCCAGGTGAGAACACACGGCTGTGAGGGTTTGCGTGAGAAAGCATGTGTTGTAGGCCACAATCACTTCCATGACTCAATGGGGTTGGATGATGAAAAAACGAGGATACAAGGAAGTAGACTTCAACCATGTTCGTAGTAGAGCTGCACGATTGATCGTTAAAAGATCGCCATCTCGGTTCTGCCTCTTCACGATCTGAATCCAGCAAAATGAGAAAGGATTTTATTCTGAAGTGTGCGTATTTACACTCAGCAAACCACATACAGCAAACATCTACTGTTGAGGAACAAAATTATTAGCCCTGTTCATAATTTTGTCCTCAACTGTACATAATACTGTATCTTGGAGTGTTTGTTTTTTATATGTATAATGATAATTGTTTTCATGATAATTATATTTTTCATTCCATTTATTTAAATTTAAATCAAAGAGTATCATGTGTTATTATTTTGCTGTTTGACAACTCAATTTGCAGGTACAATTACACAGTTAAATATTTAAAATGATAAAATATCCAGAAAGAATCATAAAAAGAATTCGGATCTTTATTCTAAGCAAAACAATCGTCATTCTCATTTTATCCAGAATTGTGCAGCTCTACATACACTTTGCGCTTTGAGACAGTTAAAACTGTGAAAAGCGCCTTACAAATGCTCAGAACTTGAACTTGAACTCACATGGAAGGGTTGAAACCCGCAATTGCTCCATCTCCTCCTGACCCAGAAAGTGAAGACGCCATTAACAGAGGTGTAAAGAGTAACTGAAAAGCATACTTGATTTGAAGTACGGATACCTTACTGTAAAATTCAAAAAGAAGACCTGGGTAAAAGTCCGAATATATCCCATTATGAAAAGTATTTTACTCTTACTGAATTCAGTATCTTCAGCATCCTGCAGATGGCGATATCTCCTTGTCTGCCCTCAAAGTGAATTACTGAATTTAGGCTCAAAAAGCACCAAGAAATTAGGTTTTAATTCACAAAAAAGAAATTAAATTTAATGTTTCAAATTTAATGTATAGTAAAATGGATAGAAAGAGAAAATCCTCAGTCTCAAACATGCAAAAAAGTGCAACGTTTGTGTGATTTAGCTGATTAAACAGCATTCAGTATCTTCAGCATCCTGCAGATGGCGATATCACCTCGTCCGCCCTCAATAAATTAACCGCGGTAAAAAAAGATTGCGCACAATCACAAAGTAACGATGAGTGTCCATTCAAATGTAGTGGAGTAAAGAGTACAGTAAAAGTTGCTTATATTTGATACTCCGCACAAGGTAGCCAGAAATACTTAAGTAACAGTCCATTTATTCAAGTAATTGCTCAAATACACTGCCGATTTAGATGAATGATCGTAATTTTGTCTTTCTAATTGTACAGTAGATCTTCTCAATATGTGCTTTTCAATCCAGTTCACTTTTTTAGCGTTAGCGCAAGTTGAAGTTCTTGCATCTCCTCTGGTTTGATATCGGATGAGGTGTTTAGATTCGATAAAACGTCACGCGTCACTGGCTTTGCTTAACAACCCCTTTGTCTTTTACAAAGCTGCTGCCAGTCTTCATTTAACCGTTTTAATTAAATCACAATCTAAGCACAAATGTTTCCGTAGGGTTTCCAAGCATTGAACCTCGGCTTGGCGCTCTAGTGTACACGGCATTATTTACACATCAGCTAATCCCGTTCATAATCCCCTCTATTCCTCCTCCATAACCATAGGCCAGAATAAACAGAATCTTAATTAAAATCAGACACTGAAGAAGTTCTCCAACAAGAGGACGCGTCACCTTTCGCCTCCCGGCAGATTTCTCAGTAAATGTCATTCAAAAAAAATCAGAATCGGATTTATTCGCCAAGTGTGAGCAAGCACACGAGGAATTTGTTTGGGTTTAGGCTCCTGTAATACACACACATACCAGGAAATGATGATTTACAGATGACTTATTTACAATGTAATATACACTAAATAGATTTTGATATGTCTGGGCATTTCGTTTTGATATTTACCTGCATTTCTGTTAAATAGTTTCACTCGCTAACTACCGCTAACACGTTATGTCATCCCGACAGTCTTAATAATATGCAGCGAGTTTTTTGTGCTCCGCCTCCAAACGCCGCCGCGGCAAACACAAGTAGCAATTTACTCGCAAATACTCTCGTTAAATCTGGACATCAAAAATGAAAATGTATTAATTAGAGATTAATAAATAGAATTAATAAAAAAAGTTGAATTAAAGCAGCGCGGGAGAAAAAAGAAGGCAACTGCTTAGTGATAATTTGTTAAAAGAAAAGTTTGTTAAATCACGAAACACTAACGCGGCTTTTAATTAAAAATTAATTAAGATTGGATGCAGAATAATTTGTGCAGCAGCTCGGTCTGTAGAACTGGGGTTCGTTTCCCAGGAAAAACTGTACAATTTTTAGACATCTTAACACGTTTTTAATGACATGAAAGTTGCTTTGGATAGAAGCATCTAACTGACTATATGAAGTAAAAAAAAAATAGGTGCGGTATTGGACCCAAGACACAAAAATGTTTTCCAATGGGCGCCACTGAGCTAGGTGACATGTTTCAGGAAGGAAGAAAAAAAAAACCACGAGAGGAATTGAGGGAAAGCAAAAGAGAATATGTAAAGAATACTAAAGGCACTTAAACCTACATTAAACAAATTCAATGATTTTCATATTGTTCAAGCAAACAGTTTTTTTTTTTTTGCGATTATTCGGATTAATACACAATGCGTCGACCTGGGCCAGTGGTTTTGATAGTCGGGCCAATGGAAAATTCCCTTGTATGCACATAAGGTTCCAAGTTTCACAGTGAAGTTTTACACGTTGTGCTGTGCAGTCCGGAAGCTTCATTGCTTAACCGTACAGGGAGGAGATGGCATTGGGGAAGAAGCTTCTACAGGAAGGTTCTAGATGCAGATGTGTGTTTGCTCCGCAGGTTCTCGCAGACGCCGTGTCCCGTCTGGTGGTGGAGAAGTTCAGCGAGCTGACGGACAACTTCACCTCGTCCTACGCCCGGAGGAAGGTTCTGGCTGGCGTCGTCATGACAACCGGTATTCCCAGCACCGGGATCAATACATTTACAATACATTGTCAATAGAGATAAGATCAAATATAAATCAAATATAAAAGATACAAGTCAATAAAGGGAGAACAATACCAAAATATTAGATGCATATGCAACATAAAATATGGATAAAATATAAAAGATGAAAATACAATAAAGGGAGAAAAATGCAAGATAAAATATGGATAAAATATAAAAGATAAAATACAATAAAGGGAGAACAATACCAAAATACAAGATACATTTTACAAGATAAACAAAGAATTAAAGATAAAAATACAATAAATGGAGGAAAATACAAGATACATATGCAAGATAAAATATGAATAAAATATACATGATAAAAGAACAATAAAGGGAGAAAAAAAGCAAGATACATATGCAAGATAAAATATGAATAAAATATAAAAGTTAAAAATACAATAAAGGGAGAAAAATGCAAGATAAAATATGAATAAAATATGAAAGATAAAAATACAATAAAAGGAGAAAAATACAAGATACATATGCAAGATAGAATTTGAATAAAATATAAAAGATAAAAATACAATAAAGGGAGAAAAATGCAAGATAAAATATTAATAAAATATGAAAGATAAAAATACAATAAAGGGAGAAAAATACAAGAATACAAGATAAATATGCAAGATAAAATATGAAAATATGACCAGTGGTCTTGTACTGGTGTCCTAGAGGTTGCTGGTTCCATATATTCCCATACTGGTTCTACAACTGATCTGCCCACTGCTTCGAGTTTGCTCGGATGGGAAAAATGCAGAGAAAAAAGAATTTACCCACTGAGGAATGAATAAAATTTCAATTATTATTACTCTTATTATTATAAGATAAATATTCAAGATAAAATATGAATCAAATATAAACGATGCTTTGCTTCTGATTGGCGGGAGCAACCACAGATGCTGATGTCTCGGCAGGTACGGATGTGAGGGACGCTCAGGTGATCTGCGTCACCACGGGAACCAAGTGCATCAACGGCGAGTACATGAGTGACCGAGGACTGGCGCTCAACGACTGCCACGCTGAGATCATCGCACGCCGCTCGCTCCTCAGGTTCCTCTACAGCCAGCTGGAACACTTCCTCAGGTGACCAATTCAATTCAGCTTCAGATTTTATTCGTCACATGCACGATTATCTTGCAACGACATGAGGTGAAACTGTGCGCTTTTGAGACGGTTAAAACTGTGAAAAGCGCCTTACAAATGCTCAGAACTTAAACTTGAACTTGAACTCGAAACTCGAAATGTATTTTACAATCGTCCTGCGTATAAACATAGTGTGGGGGGGGTAACAGTACAAATACAATAAGATAAGAGATAAAAGCAATAAAATACAAAACAAATACAGATAAGATAAATTGCGAATTAAATATAAAAGATAAAAATACAATAAAGGGAGAAAAATACAAGATATATATATGCAAGATAAACAATGAATAAAATATAAAAGATAAAAATACAATAAAGGGAGACAAATACAAAAATACAGAATACATATGCAAGATAAAATATGAATAAAATATAAAAGATGAAAATACAATAAAGGGAGTTGTGGTCCAGTGGTCTTGGATGATGTGAGGTTTTTTTTTCGTTTAGTTTTTTTCTAAATGCACATTTTTGTTTTTGTTTTTAGCATTCAGAGCAACTGGATTGTAAATAACTTTGCCTTCCTTTGGTGTTCAACTTAGACGCCAATGTGCAGTCGCAAAGTTCTGCATTTGTACATGTATAATTTGTGATAAAAAAATGTGTACAAAATAATTTTTGCTAAGGTTTTTTTTAATAAAGTGGGAGTGGCCTTTGTGATGACGTCATAGCCAGAAATCTTGCAACTCCCATTGCAGCTCAGTAGAAATTGGAAAAAAAAAACACAAGTTTGACCAACATTTTATTTTTAGACAAAAAACTGTATTATGAAGCAATTTAACATGTAATCACTGCAGATTCATTTCAATGTAAAACCTGGTTCTCATCGGCCTGTGACAAATGATGCGCAGTAATTTTCGAATGAGTCTCCAAACGCCACTAAACAGGCGGGATGCGGTGGATCGAGCAGCTTTACCCATAATCCACTGTGAAAAAACAAAGCGCAGAATTGAACTTCGACGTGATGCTTTTTCCTGACAGCGAGTGTGTTTTCCTCCGCAGCAACAGCCCCGACCAGCACAAGAAATCCATATTCAGACGGTGCGCGGAACACGGCTACCGGCTCAGAAACCACATCCAGTTCCATTTGTACATCAGCACGTCGCCCTGCGGAGACGCCCGGATCTTCTCGCCTCACGAGGCCGCCGCCGAGGGTACGTCGTTTGTGTGATCGATGGCTTTGGCGATGAATGTCGATGGCGGTGAATGAAGCTCCTTCCCTTCCAGACCAAGGAGACCGCCATCCCAACCGGAAAGCCCGCGGCCAGCTGCGAACCAAGATCGAGTCTGGAGAGGGAACCATCCCAGTGCGAACCAGCAACACCATTCAGACGTGGGACGGGGTTCTGCAGGGCGAGCGATTGCTGACCATGTCGTGCAGCGACAAAATCGCCAGGTGGGGTTAAGTTCAAGTTCAAGTTCATTTACATAGCGCTTTTCTTAGTCCGCTATGTGCTAAGGCGCTATGTGAAAAAGTCTTTAAAAAGAAAAATGTTGATTCTTTATATGAGTTTAAAAAAATTTGGGGGAAAAAAGAGTCAGTTAAAAAGGAATAAATTACTACAAATGCGCCTTAAAAATGCGCAGAACTTGAACTTTATATTTCTGGGAAAGCATATTTGTGACCGGAAGTCATTTGCTTTTTTTTATAATTTATTTTTACTTTTTTTTTTTAATTATTGTTCTTTATTAACAAAAAGTAATAAGGTAGTTAAATTAAAATAAATGTATTTCATATTAATAAAATAAAAAATAATAAAAGTTAATAATTAATATAAAAATATGATTTTATTCATTATTGTTCAATTAATATATATTTATATACATATAATATATGTATATATATATATATATATATATATACATTTTCAATTCATTCTTAGCTACTAAGACTGTCGTACTTACACATCTGATCTGATAAAGTAAAGTAAAGTAACGCTTGGTTTTGTAGTTACACAGTAACGATATTGCAAAAACATTTAAAAAAAAAACAATGTCTCAAGTTGTGTAATGTATCATTGAGATTTCAATAAAAAATAATGTGTAAATGCATACATTCTCAGGTATCGTGAAAAATATCTGCAATATGAAAATATTGTAAAATTTTATTATTTGCCAAAAACAAAAGAATTTGTTTGGGGTTTTTTAAAATATGTACAAAGTTTTATATTAGAGCTCCACAATTCTGCATGAAATTAGTGTCACGGAAACGAGGGTGTGTGTCGGAACCACGTGCACAGACAGGAGATGGAGCAGTGGTTGTAAGTCCACAAGGCGTTTAATCGAGGTCAGCAGGCAAAGGTCAGCAACGATAAATCAAAAACGAGGTCCAAATCGGCAAGCAGTAACAGTGGTCAAAAACGTGGGCAGGATCGGTAACGGGACAAGACACGAGACGAGACTTGGCTAGAAACCAACAACGAGACTATGGCGAGAAAATAACAAACCTGACTACGAGAAATAAGGCTGGATGACTGGTACACGACGCAGACGATCTCGCAACGAAACGCGGAGTGAAACAACCTTAAATACATGGGGTGATGAACTAATAATTACAAAACACAGAACACCTGATCACAACATAACGCGGAACGAGCCAAGATGGCGGCGACGTGACGGGATTCAAAATAGGAGTCCGGGAAAGAGTCAAAATAAAAGTCAAAGACATCACACGCTGTGATCCGTGACAATTAGAGTCATGATTTTTTTTCCATGATTCAAGATCACGATTCTGGATATTTTTTTATTTTAAATATCTAACCCTAAAAATCAAGTTGTCAAAGAGCAATATAATAAGGCATATCACTCTTTTCTTTAAATTTAAATAAATGAAATGAAAAATATATATAATGTGTGTTGTTGTAAAGAAGAAAAAATCACTAATATAAGAAGGTATGGTATTATGTACAGTTGACGACAGAATCGTATAAATTCTAGATTAAGATCGCGAGGGGGGTAGAATCGAGATCGCCATCTTTCTACGATTATCGTATTTTCTGGACTATAAGCCGCACCTGTATATAAGCCGCTCTATTTAAAAAATAATAATAAATAAACAAAAGATAAACAAGCCACACCTGCATACAAGCCGCATCCACTCTATTAAAAAAAGTTTTGCAAGCCACAGACATGTATGTTTTTGGATTAGATATTTACTACAGGAACAGAACGATTTTGAATTGTAAATTCAAAATGTACATGTACATGTAACTAAATAGATCCTTTCCTAACCTGTATTTTAACACATTTTAAGCACAGCAACTTTGCTGATCAAAACTTATAAAAATTATATCTGAGGAAGTAGCGTATTCTTCTTTGCATTTATTTTGTCTTAGTTTTGATTCTAATTCCGGTTTAGAGCGCCTCTAGCGGTGGAAAAAATCTGCAGAATAGCCGCACCTTTGTATAAGCCGCATGGTTCAAAACCCATGAAAAAAGTAGCGGCTTATAGTCCAGAAAATACGGTAATCAAGCAGCTCTAATATATATAATGTAAATTATTAGTCGGGCTCTCCTTCTCCTGATATTTCGATGATGTTCTTTCCGTCTCTCGAATCCGTCGCGGCGATGTTCTCATCAGCATCGTCCCCTGGAAAGCTTTGATTGGCTGCCTTCTTGGTTGTAAAATCTCCAATCACTTGAGCTCCAGGCTTCCTGCAGGCCATTGGGCTCCTGATTAGGACTCTGATTATAAGCCGCCGTCCTGCTGAGGAAAGCCTTCAGACGCAAACACATCAACACGCATCGCCAGAAAGCCACTCCACTTAAACGCAGCTGTGCCCGAGCTGGGATTTTGCACATCGTCGCTTTAAAAAAAAAAAAAAAAATTCTACGTTTCGTGACTTTGAAAACCAAGAGTGATTGAGATTACAGGCACAGGTGGTGCGTTTTTGTTTTTCGTTTTTTTTTCCCTCTCCACGTACAAAATAAAACTCTCAAAGTACAATTTCCGCGCCGCGTTTCTTCAGGCTTCGTCTTCGTTTTTTTTCTTCTTCTGCAGGCCTTTTGTGGAAATTGTATTTTTCCAACCACCAGCTGCACACCTGAAGCCTTCAATAACCGTCTTCCTGTTGTTTTCCCGCAGGTGGAATGTGATTGGAGTTCAGGGTTCTCTGCTCAGCTACTTCACCGAGCCCATCTACTTCTCCAGCTTGATTCTGGGAAGCCTTTATCACGCCGACCACCTCTCCAGAGCCATGTACCAGCGCATCGCGGACATGGAGGATCTGCCCAGACCCTTCGCTCTCAACCGACCTCTTCTTAGCGGTGAGAGTCCGCCTTTCTTTCTTTTTCTCTTCCCATTCATGTTCCTTATCTCTATTTACGGTGAGAGTCCGGCTTTCTGTTTTTTTTTTCCCCCATTCATGTTCCTTATCTCTATTTATTGTTTGCCATTGTGGCTGCTGCAAAATGTACATTTCTTAGGACAAGTAAAGGTTTTCTTAAATTACATTAGCATAAATAAGAAATATTATTTACATGTGTGTGCAACTTGTTCTTTGGTTTTTCAAATAGTTGTGAAATTAAACTAAATTGAATCAAATAAAGTGAAACAACATCGTGTTGAATGTATGTAATCGTATGTAATATAACATATGTATGTAGCATAATATAGTTGCACGCTTCAAACTTCTCAAAATCAGTGAAATATTAATTTTTAAAAATATGTAGAATTGTGTCATAGTTGTCATCTGCAAAATTATGAAGAACTAAACAATCAGAAGTATTCCGATTTTTGAAGGACATTTATTATATAATATTCAGTTATTTGTTAAATATATATTGTATACAAAATGTTAAAGGCACCATGTACTTTTTATAATAGCTAAGAATCTATATGATTATAACTAACAATATCAAAAAAATGTATTAATGTACATTTCTTCTCTCTCTCTCTCTCTCTCTTTCTCTCTCTCTCTCTCTCTCTTTCTTTCTCTTTCTCTCTCTCTCTCTCTCTCTGGCAGGCATCAGTAACACGGAAGCCAGGCAACCAGGAAAAGCTCCAAACTTCAGTGTGAACTGGACGGTGGGAGACCAGGGTTTGGAGGTGATCAACGCCACCACAGGAAAGGACGATCTGGGTCGACCGTCTCACCTCTGCAAACACGTCCTGTACAGCCGCTGGGTCTGTCTGCATTCCAAGGTGAAGCAAAATGAACGAATGTTTCATATGACTCGGAATGAACGGGTCTTTTCAGTGAACTTTTTTGCTAGGGATTCACATGATTTGAATAGATTTGTAGCTATTTATGTATTATTTGTTGTCCGCTGAAGCAAACCATGTCGTCTTTTGTGTACGTATATTGTTTTAGATGAATGGCGCGACCACCTTTACAGCGCCCCCTGCTGGAAACGAGTGAATTTCGAAATGATTCGTTCACTTTGCTGTTCGAGAAAGATTCGAATCAGTTTAAAGAATCAAACTTCTCATCACTAGTGTGTGGATCTGTACATTTGTTTGTGCAGGAGGATCCAGAGGGGGCGGGGTATTTGCTGTGGTTTTGTCTCAGCCAATGAGAGATCAGGGCGAGGCCTAACTTCTGCCCCTTTTTTATTTGCTTTAGATCATGTGACTAACGTATTTGGAAAGTAAATGCGTTTATTTAGTTTAAGCATTTGTTCTTGTTTTCATTTCATTTTAAACTAATACATGTTCTACTAGTTAGTAGCTAGTACTAATAATAGATTACTAATGAACATATAGAGATAGAGATAATAGTTTTTGTCATTTTGTCAAATTTAAAAAAAAAACAGAGATATAAAAAAAGATAAACACCTGCTGTGCAGATAATGTAAACGAGATATACACGTGGTGCAATATACACAAAAATCACAACACAAGCGTAGAAAGGAAATATATTTACATTTAATTGCACACAATTATTGTTACAAAGTTTATAAACTGAGGTGATGGAGACATTTTATTTTTAATAATAAAATGAATAATAATTGAACCTTTATTAGTCCCTCAGCGGGAAATTTTTCTCTGCATTTGACCCATCCGATCAGACACAAACCCGGAGCAGACCAGCTCTTTTTCCTAATTTTGAACACAGACGAACAATGGACATTTTTCTTTTATTAAAGACAAAAGACTTTTTTTTCCAAATTTTTTCTGGGTCTAAGAAAAGCGTCATATAAATAAACTTGAACTTGTATTTGAAAGTGATGATAAGAGATGATAAGATAGATGAGGGACGGATGGATATTTTAAAGTCACAGTGCAATCAGTAAAGTTGACACTTACTTATAAAAAGACTAAAATAAAGCTCACGCTTCATAGAAATGTTTAGAATAGGCTAAATAATTTTAGAATCTTTTCTTAAAAACACACTATCAGTGTCTTTAATACAGCTATCTTTAGTGCATCTTTATTGTATTTACGTATTTTATTTATTCATATTGATATACTTTAATTTTGATCTAATCGTGGCTTTATTTGCATTCTTACAACACATCAAACCATGTTTACACGTACTCATAAAAAGACTAAAATAAAGCTCACACTTTATAGAAATATGTTCACAAGAATATGTTTAGAATAGGCTAAATAATTTTAGAATCTGTTCTTAAAAACACACTATCAGTGGCTTTAATACAGCTATCTTTAATGCATCGTTATTGTATTTAGGTATTTTATTTATTCATATTTATGTACTTTAATTTTGATCTAATTGTGGCTTTATTCGCATTCTTACAACAAATCAAACCAAGTTGCCACAAGTTGAAGACTAAAATAAAGCTCACACTTTATAGAAATATCTTCTCAAGGTCCTAAAAAGATGTGCGGTTTGTCTT
Source organism: Paedocypris micromegethes (assembly GCA_028031935.1). NCBI lineage: Eukaryota > Metazoa > Chordata > Actinopteri > Cypriniformes > Paedocypris > Paedocypris micromegethes. The sequence goes on from CM051507.1 coordinate 5,230,468, forward strand.
CCTCAGCTCTCCGAGACCTTGCGGATCCACGGTTCTCTGCCGAGCTCCTATCACGAAGCGAAGCAAGCAGCGGTGGACTATCACGCAGCCAAGCAGGTTCTCTTCAAGGCCTTCTGCAAAGCCCAACTGGGAGCCTGGGTGGAGAAACCAGTGGAGCAAGACCAGTTCTCTCTCAGTCCGTGAGGAGACCAGTGAAAGCACCTCACCTCCATCCATCACCGCTCTTCTCGGCTTTAAAAACACAGGTTATGGTGCTTCACACCCGCTCCTTCATTTGAATTGACGTCATTGTTCCAGACTGCCAGTCAAAAATCCCATTGTAAAGTTCACCACGTACACATTTTGTTTTTAAATTTAGCTTTTATCCAAAGAGCCTTTAACAGTATTCGAGCTTAGCGTTATTCATGCTTATTTATGCAGTATTTCTGAAGGAGAACACAAAGTTGGTTTTCGCGTTTGTTTGTTTGTTTCGTGGCGTTTTGTCGGATTTGTGTTTTTACACCGCGGTCCTCACAAACACACACTCGTGTTTACTAGTCTGTGCTTGATTTCACCAGGTCCGCTGAGGTTTAGGACGCCATTGATTCAAATGATTACGTGTGTTGACTATTCGCATGCATGTAAGGGTTCATTTGTTTAATAACTGTCCATTAAACAGAAATGATCGAAAAAGTAATAAGATAAACTGTGTGTTAAGACACAATGACTGTTTAAACGAAAACAACTTTTTCCCCCGATTCAGCCCTATTTTAATATGCAGCCGAACTTTATCAAGACTTTTTTTTCGTGAGTGTGAAAAGCTCAACTTGAACGCACGAGAAAATCCCTGTGTAAAAGCAGCAAGTAAAGCACTTGATGTCAAAACAAACTTTACGCTTTTATTGTTACTTTTACTTTTCGTTTGAATGTCGTTTGAACTTGTTGGCCTGGAAACTGAAGTTGGTGTTTGTGTGTGTGTGTGTGTGTGTGTGTGTGTGTGTGTGTGTGTGTGTGTGTGCGTGTGTGTGTGCACAGCAGGAATCCTCAGATCTCGACTGCTGCGGTGCAAACTCGAGAGTTTTCTGACGATTCCTACTCTTTGTTATCAGCTCCGGTAGATTCGGTTTGATCTGAAACGACTCAGAGCTCGTCATAAGGTTTCGCGTGGAGTCTTTACAAGAAACGACAGAGTTCAGATGAGTTCACGAATAAAACACAGAAAAGCCGATGTGCGTCGTCGTCTTTCAGCAGAGGTTATGTCCTCTAAAAAGCGTCAAGAACTGGCAAGTTCATGAAAAAATTCAAAGTTCAAAGTTGGTAAATTTCCCATGATCAACAAAAGCTGTGTTTTTAAATTATTTTAGAATAGGCTAAATAATTCACTGTCTGTTCTGTTCTTAAACACGTCTTTAATATGGCTATCTTTAATGCATCTTCATTTATTTTTGCATTTCATTTTTTCTTATTTATATACTTTCGTTTTTACCTAATTGTGGCTTTATTTGTATAATTACAGAAAACGGAAATTTTAGATTATTTTTTATATATATTTGGCATAGATTTATACTTTTGGCAATAAGAAAAAACAACTAATAATAATAAAAATACGAAAGAAAGCAAGATAATTTCCAATCTAACAGACTCAACCGCAAAAATATAACGAGTTAAGTCAATAAAGAATTGCAATGAAGCTCAAAATTCATGTCTGTCTATTGTAATAAACATTATCTCACAGTATACAGTATATTATAAACCGCAGTAAATAAAATGCGAGTAAACAACAAAATTGCTCATTGTTAAGTGTATTACTCAGACGGCTTGTACACCAAAACTGTAATTTACAAGTTGTGTAAATTCAAAAAGCAAGTGGTGGGGTTCGATTGAGTCCATCTCAGCAAACCAAGTCTCTGCACAATGATAAAGTTTGTGAGATATTGGAAAAAATATCTCGATAATATCGAAAGACAGGAAGCTGTTGATTGGCTGATGCTGAGAGTTGGATCAGACTGGAGGTGAGGCAGGATTAGCGCTAGATGCTTTTCATGCTTTCCGGCTTCAAACTTTATCTCAAAATTGCCTTTCAGGAGGTTACGTGTGCGGAGGGGAAAAGCTTCTCTCCTTTGGACTTGTGGAATGCGTCTTGTTCCACTTAAGCTGTTTTTGTTGAGCGTAATCTCGGCGCATTGTGAGGAACATGTTTTGCACCTTCCAAATTGGCGGAGCGAGATAAGGAGATTCGAAGCCCGAGAAACACGTTTGGAAAAGCGCAAGAAAACGTTCTCACGGCCACAAATCCAGCGATAAACTCTCCAACCGTTTGTTGGTGGGGGTTTTTGACGTACGGTGAAAAGTTCAGGACTAAACGGATGGATTTTTGACGTTCTCCTGTTTCCTCCGGTTTCCTCCCACAGACTAGAAACATCCAGAAGATCTGCACACAGGTGAGTGAGGAGTGAATATATGTCTGTCCCGCTCTGTGATTGGTCGGCCTCCGATACATGACGTGTCCTGTGATTGGCTGGAAAAGCAATTTTCCAATTTTCTACTTTTGATTGGGTAATTTATACTTATATATATATATATATATATATCTTATCTATATATATATATATATATCTTATATCTATTATATATATTATACCACACACCCACCACAGTATGTTCATACTTTCCGGAAAGCACATTTTACTTTGCGATCACTGTCACAAAGCCAGGTAATTATCGCCCCGCCCACACAAATCGCCCCGCTCCCCTGCAGAGTGCGTCCCTTACTTTGGGGTATTTAATTGCTTAACGTAGAATATTTTAACTCCTTCACGTCACGTGCGGATACGAACAAGCTTCAATCACTTTAAATGCCGTTCCGTCTCCATTGTTCCGTTGGTCACAGCCTGTTGGTGTAATTGATTTGCCGTTATTAGGCGACTTAATGGAGCTTCACCGTGGACAGATGGAGAAGAGAAGATCTCACCCGCAAGAGAGCGAGACCTGCTGCTTTCAGTCCAGAATAGCTCAGAAATACCGCAACTTACTGTAAAAATAATTAAAGAAAAACAACAAGTCCTCAGCACAAACCAGGACAGAGAATCAGCAAAATGTGGCTAGAAATGAAATGTAAGGAGAACAAAGCTGAAAGTAGTTTCAATCTTTTAAAATATAGAATTGTTAAGATTGTTTTATTACTTGTTTTCCCCAACACTTTTGCTCTCAATGATTTGCATTACAAAATGGGTTAAATATTAACATGATGCAGTGTGTTCTATAAGGTTAAAACGTAACACAGGATGTTATACTCATTTAATTACAATAACCAAATAATATGCAGGTCAAATACATTATAGATTTTTTTAAAGAATGAAACATTTACTGAAATTAATTTTTATTAAACAATTCGATCAGTGTGTATGTGAAAGAGAGCAAGAGATGTGTGCGTGCGTGCGCGCGTGCGCGCGTGTGAGAGTGAGTGAGTGAGTGAGTGAGAGAAACTGTGTGCATACTTAAAGCATTCAGCATTTCAAGCAGGCAGGTGTGTGTGTGTGTGTGTGTTGCCAGGCAATGTTGTCTTTAGACAAGCTGAAGGCAACTGAAATGATTTGCAAATTGCTCTGCAGAAAGCAAGTGTCGCGTTTAACATGCAAAGTGAAGTTTGTGAAAACCTTCCTTCCTAGTCGCTTCTCTGTATTTTCTCTGTCTCGCAGATATTTCCTGATGCTTGACCTTTTCCATCCAAAAACAGACTCATCTGACATTGATTTGGAGACCCGACATAGAATGGATAAATAAAAAGATACAACACTTTATTCTTTTGAGATAAATAATAATTGATTAATGAAATGGCTTACCTAATAAATTATTTTAATTAATGCATCAATTCTTTTTTGATTTTTATTTTTAATAATTGTTTTCAAGTGCAATCTATATAAATAATATATTTTTAAAAATCAAGAAATATGTGTGTTCAAATTGTATATGAGAATCAGACATTCTTTATTCATCCCCTTTATTCATATTTTAAATACCCTTTTTACATTGTCATTTAAAAATCGTCAAAAAAACGGATTAATGAAACGATAAAATGACACGATATCACTTATGGTAAGTTTAATTTTTAAGATGCACATTTTAAAATGTTTTTTATTCAAACACCAATTTAAAATCTTTGAAAATGCATGCTGCCCTCTAGTGTTACAAAACTGCAAACAACTACCATAGACATTATTTTGCCTATTCTGTACGTTTAAAAACAAGAAAATCTAAAAAGCGTGGGAAAAAAGATGCATATACTTTGAATTAAATTCAATTTAATTTCAAGTTTGTGTCTTTGCTGTCATCTAGTGGCCGTTTTTTGGCACTACAAGCTGAGCAGTCGTGGGAGTGGTTTGTCTACTCCGTCCGTCCATTGGTCCAAACACCGGAAGCGCCTCTCTTATCAACTTCCGCTGTTATTTGAACCCGTCAACAAACACAAGGCACCGCTCTACCACAAACATGGCGCTTTAAACGATCGATTTAAGCATCTGGGTGTGCAGGTCTGGACACATTTGTGTTTTTTAACACGTCTTGCGCGTCTCAACGTCTTGTTCAAGGTCTGTGTGGAACGCTTGTACGCGCGCGCGCACTACTCACCGACGTCACGTGTCCGCTCTTCTTCCCCTCAGGATGGAACAGGTGAGTTTTTTCTACCTTTGCTCAGGTTCTTATGGCCAGTAATCGGACCCCGCACCTGCTGTGGTGTGAGGTGGGCTTCAGATTTCCTTAAAATACGGAATTGTCCCGAATTTGAGATTGAAATTGCGCGTCCCGTTTTGAATCGATAAGAGACGCGGTTTGTCCCGTATTTTTTAATCTGTAACGTTTTTTAATGCAAACTATTTACTCATTATTTAAATTTTACGCATTTAAATAATTTTATGAAGATTCTCCTTTCCCACTTTTGATTGGTTAATGCGCAACGTCACCGTTAGTTTGATTGGTCTTTTAACTGTTGTGAGAGTGTCTCATTACCTAATCATTACGTTATTACGTGAAACATTACTATATACAACGTAACTCCCATGTATGTCAAATTAAATACCGTAGTTAATTGCAACTCTGTTTTTAGATTAGAAATTGGCTATACAACAACTTTGCTATAGTAACTATATATAAGTATAGCTGGATGTGCTGTTTCCATGTTGTTACTGCAAAAGAAATGACAAATATTAGAAACATTAGAGAAGTCTGTTGAGTTGTCAAAGAGAAAGACTGACTGCGTTTCAATTAAAGAAATTATTCTTTTGTCTCATATTTCAAGTTGTGATCACCATATGTAGTGTTCATGGCCCTGCCCCCGTAGCCCCGCCCCCTATGGGTCCCTTATTTTTCTGTATTAAATGTGGTAACCCTACTTCAGATCCACATCCCACCGCTCAGTGGCAGGTCGGCGCGTTATGGCGGGAGACGCTTTGCCCGCAGATTTGCGTTTAAGTGGCAAGACGTACGTGTTTCTGTGGACGCACAGACAGTTCCAGGTAGCGGGCGTGTCCCGACGTCATGCGGTCCCGTCATGTGTCCTCCTCACGCGTGTCTGTGTTCCCGCAGCAGGAGCAGGCGCAGTGGGACGCCGTCAACCGGATGCTGCTCCATCACGGCTTCAAGCCCGTCAGCTTCGCCGACCCCACGGAGAACAAGAACCTCGCAGGTCGGTGTCTGCTGCCATTTTGGCCAAAATCTTTTTATTTTTTTTTATTTTTTTTTTTTTAGAAGAAAT
>CM051507.1:5236786-5250253 GCA_028031935.1 Paedocypris micromegethes
CTTCCTCCCTCTCTCTCTCTCTCTCTCTCTCTGTCTCTCTCTCTCTTCCTCCCTCTCTCTCTGTCTCTCTCTCTGAGTCTCTCTGTCTGACTCTCTCTCTCTCTGTCTCTCTCTCTCCCTCTCCATCCTCTCTCTCCCTCCCTCTCTCTCTCTCTCCAGCCTCGCTCTCTCCTAGCGCGCGCAGATCTTTTCGCTGCAGATGCTTTGATATAATTGCCTTCTTTAGCTCAGTGACTATTTTACTTTAAAACATTGCTCTCGCATTAATTTCTGCACACTTTATTTTTGCACTTTGCTGGATTAAGTTTAGTTCAGCAATCGCTGAACTAAATTTAAGGAAAATATAAGGAATTTTAAGGAATAATATTTAAGGAAAATATAAGGCGAAACAGAGGATAATGTACATATAAACAGCAAGTAGTAAATGAAAAACCTCATAACAAACTAAATAAAAAGACAGATAAATGTCACAACTCAATTTGCGTCAAACGCAAATGAGAACAGATGGATTTGGAGTAGTGATTTAAAAGCGGGTAAGGATGATGTACAAAGTCAGCTCGTTCTATAGTTTTGGAGCTCAAACCATAAAGAAACATTATTAATATTGAGCAGAATTGAGTTAGTTTTTTTTGGTGTGTTGGGACAGAGCCGCTTCTGCTGGACGGCGTGTCTGCGTCTGAGCTGAGAGCCACGCTGAAGACCATGCTGACGGACTCTGAGCGGAGACAAGGCCTGATCCAGGAGCTCGTCCAGTCCAACAGTCAGCTCAAGTGAGACCCTCGGCCTCCTCAACCACCAGTCCACACACACACACACACACGTTAGTAGTCTGTAGAGGGCTAGTGTTAAATATGTATTTGTTTAATATTTTGTGTTTTATTAACCTTTTACAGGTTCATTTGCCATTTGCTTGGAAAAGCAATAATACTTCTATTTCATTTCTGGTGAAGAATGAGGAATTTTTTAGATTTTTTTTTAATGTGATTAATTATTGTGTACCCTTTTATTATTATTATTATTATTATTTTATTTATTTATTTTTAATATGTTGGTGCGTGAAATTCTTGAAAATGCTTGAATTGCAACGATGTGTTTTCAAGCCCTTAAAATGCTGGAAAAAGAAATGAAGTGCTTGAAAATTCTTGAAAATGTCATTAGACTTATTTTACAACAAGCAATGTCAAAATTGATCTGTGCCAACAGCCGTTTTGTAAGGCCAAAACTTCATAAATCGGGAGTCAGGACACAATTAACATGTAAATGCCCTAACAAGTTCCAAGTAAATCAGTTTATGACATGTCTTTGTTTCATCTTTAACTCTTGAACAATTAAGTGAACGAATCATTTCGAGTCATTAACGCATTTTCGTTCATTTGTTTTATAATGACTGAACAAACCGAGTCTTTGTATTGGCACTTATCTAATTGCTATTACAAAGCACAACTTGATTTTCGCTTAATATCTTGCTTAAAACATACATAAATAATGCATACACACTTTTTTCTCCTATTTATTTTTTCTTTATTTTTAGTGTTTCTTTCTAACAAGCATCAACCTTTAAATGTGTTTCATTGGCGATGCTCATATGCCTTTTTACCTCATCGAGCAGGTGGTGAATAATGTAAAGCGCGGCGTGTGGGAGACGTGCGGACCACCTGCCGTCATGTGATCTAATGGAGAATCCGATCACGCGACAGACGTGAAGCTCATCTGTAGTTCACAGACGCTTCGCACACATCTCAAAGAAAGATATTTGATTTCAAACGTAACTGATGTGCAAATTCCTAATGGCCCAAAGACTCAGAATAGGTTTAATAATCGTTATTTCAGTTCTTCACATTCTTCAGTGAGCCAATCAGAGTCACTGGGAAAAGCAATATGTTGTCATGACAACAGTATAGAATTAATCTCTACAGTATTATATATCGTATTTAGAATAGAACAGATTGTGTCACAGGGTTACAATGAAATTGCTACTCTGTTCTGAGAAAATGTTAAAATATACACACTGAAAAACCAATATAAATTACTACAATACCGTTTTTACGCCAATATAAGCTCCCTTTTTCCGAATTTACGACACTCAAAAACTTGGGCTGCTTCTAATAGCCGATTTTAAATATGCATGTAAATGTAAGCCACCATTTTTCCGTATTTCAAGTCAGTAACAATCGTTGTCTTTGTGCAGCGTGTGCGTCTATATAATGTTAAACAATGGTTCGTAGGCAAACGCGCTACAGTATAAGCTTTTATTAGCTCAATAACAGAAATAAAGAAACATTAGACACACCACGACACTTAAGAGACAAAAAAACACTGTAAGATTAAACTAAATACAGTACAATAATATCGCAGAAAGAGAAGAGAAAGAGAAGTAAACAAATCCAAGGAACAGACACGATCAAAACGCTGGGTCGCTGCACAGGGGATAATAATCCTTCCTCTTCACACGGCGTCAGATAAACAGAGAGCTTGAAACAGACCTGAGCTTGAAACAATTGCTCTGCGCATGTGCGAAGTCGGACCGGAGAGCAAAGGATCTTGGGATGTGAAGTCCTAAAAACTAGAATAAACTTTTAGTTATCTATTATATCTCAAAATGATACGAGTCACAAGTTAGGTTTGTTAAAAAAAGAAAAAGCAGTATTTTTAAGACAATATTTTATTTTGTTTTTATTTTTATTTTATTTTTATTTTATAAGACAAAATTATTTTGTGCGTGTAATATAAATAACCGACAGTACGGGTGCGAGTTAAAACTGTGAAAAGATCTTTACCAATGCTCAGAACTTGAACTTCAACTTGATTTTCATTTACATGACAAAGTACTTTTTCATTTAGCAGTGAGCTGGTTTGATTGTTGTTGGCGTTTGGGCAGGCAGGAGGCGGAGCAGCAGCAGACGCGAGCGGCCCGTCAGACCCAGAAGGCGTCTGACCTGCAGGGGGTGCTGGAGGGCGTGAAGACCCGGGTGCAGGAGCTGGAGGACTCCTACCTCAGCAAGGCGGCCCAGCAGCGCGCTCGCTCCCAGCAGGAGAAGAACCAGGCCGAGGTACAGACTCCGCCTCCCGCCGCAGTGCTTCCTGCTCAAGCCCCGCCTCCACAGAAGCGCTGCCGCTGTCTGGAGCAGAACCTGACCCGGGAGAAGGAGCTGGTGTCCCGGCTGCAGGAGAAGGTCCGGATGGCCACACAGGAGGAGGAGAGACGCGTGGCCCGGCAGAACCAGGCCTTCCAGAAGATCCAGCGCCGATCCGCCCGACACCAGTCCGCCGCTGACCAGCAGTGAGTCCGTCAGCTGCTTTGTAAACTGGTTTTGTTCTGCTTTGGGTTGTGGATGTTTGGGCCTTTCTCAGCGTCTTTTTTTTTTTAATTGTGGTTTTCTATAAGTTTTTTTTTCTCCATAAACACAATTTTTATTTGTTATTTATGTTTACATTTTTTATATTGTTATTTTTTGTGTCAATATAATAATCGATTTGTTTTTGTGACTTTAGTTTATTTATTGTACAATTTAATGTAGAAGCATATCAACATGGGGCCATTTAAATTTTTAGTTTTGCATTTATTTTACACTCTGGTGTTTAGATTTTTTGCAACCCGTGACACCACTGTCACGCTATGTTTAATGGTTTTTTAATAGATTTTCAAAAAAAAAAAATTCTAAATTTTTTCCCATATTTTACTTTTAGATGTAATTTGATGCTGGAACACCAGGTGGCGCCAATTTAGTGCTTAATTAGGCTTCCAGAGCAGTTTGTATTGTCCAATGTCCAAAAATTTGGGATCAATACCATTTTTTCCCAGATATCAAAAATCTTATCTACCGGGGGCGGGGCAATATTTTACCCGAAAATTATTTTTTTTTTTTCATAGAAAGTTGTGTCTGGTGGTATTCTTGAATATGCCCGGAAACATGTCAATGTTTTGATTTTTGTTTTCATTCTATTAATTTTTATTGCATTATTTTAAAACATTTTTTTTTCATATTTAAAAATTAAAAAAATTTTTTTTTTTTTTTTCATTTTTCTTAGTTTGATGCCAAATATTACGTTCGTTTGAAAAAAAAAATTGTTTTAAGCGCTCTTTCTGGTACCGTGCATTAAAGGGAGTAAATCATTTAAAATTGATTAAGTAATAATTAATTTTTAATAATTTTAAATTTAGTTTTCCCACAGAATTGTTTGTGTAAATAGATTTGTTATTAAGTTTTTTTTTGTGTTATTGTATACTTTAAGTAAACTTTTATACACAGTACACTCTGTTTATGATGTTACATCGTTACAAAAGGTGCACAATATTTAAATGTCAAGTCATCTTTATTTTTAAAGTACTTTTAAAAAACAAAAGAGCTTACCAAAGTGCTGAACACTTTGAAAATTACAACAGTAAATACAAAAGGGCAATCACAATAAAATTAACACAAAGTATAAATTGGTATTAAGATTACATTTAAAATAAATAAAACAACAACAGACACTAAAAAGGTAAAGCCAAATTCAAATTTGTTCAAAGTAATTTTTCATTAACATTTGTCCATAACACTTTTTAATTGTTAACAATTGTTAATGTTAATTTATGCATGTTTATTTACTTTTTGTATAGATGTGTTTATGTAAATGTGTTTTCTATTCCCCAGCAATTTCCCCACTGTGGGACAAATAAAGACGTTTTCATTCATTCATCAATAGTTTTTTGCCCTGCAAACCAAGTTTTCACGTTCCGTTTTCTGCATCATTAACGTGTTTGTTCCGTAAGGATTTTGGAGATCGTCGACTTGTACGAGTCCCAGTTGCAGCAGCTACGTCTGGAGCTGATGTGAGTGTCTGATGTACAGCGACAGCTACAGGAAGTGTCTCACTCCTCGTGTCTCACAGCCAGTGTAAGAGCAGCTCAGGAGAATCAGAGCCTTCAGACTCCCAGAACAAAGCTCACGTCACGTCTAAGGCGCTGGTGAAGGTCGGTCTTCTCAAACTTCTTCAGTGTGGGATCTGTGGCTTTCATGTGGTTGCTCTCCGCAGTCCTACCAAGAGCAGCTGAGGGACGTTAAAGCTCAGCGAGAAGATCTCCGAGCGGAAGTCCAGAGGCTGAAGGAAGAGCTGGACTCCAGGTGAAGGACGAGTCCGTGGAATGAGCTGAATTGGATCTGTGGGATCTGATGTCTACATGCGTGGTGTGTTTCAGACCCACCGTGAAGGAACTGAAGTCTTACAAGCAACAGCTGAGGAGGATGGATCTCATCATTCAGCAGAGCAACATCAGGTAAGATGAGTGAGCTGTGGAACATCTGACATCTTGCAAAGGCTCAAATAGAAGTCTGAGTTCCTATGTGTGATGGTTAAGCTTCTTTAGCCTCCTGAGTCCTGATGTCCTCGTATGTGTCCTAACAGTCACAGAATTTTTCCACCTGCTGTTTTAACCCCGAGGTGCTAAAACCGATCGACCATGTCCGATCGTCGAAGTGCATTTTGCAATTCTAGTGAAAATGTGGGAGAATACATTGTCTGCTACAGTACGAGACGCAAGTTTTTGCAAAGGAAGCATTTAAATGTATTTATTTATAGAAAATTACGAGCGCAATGTCTAGGTAAGACGTGTCTTTTTAGTTCGATGAAAGATCGATGAAAATAAGTAAATATTTAGTAGTAAAACATATTCAGTGCAAGTTCAAGTTCAGTGCATTTTTAGGGCGCTTTTCACAATTACTGTCTCACAATTACTTACAAAAACTGTCTCAAAGCGCATACATGTGTAATATCACCAACACTAAATCGTGTAAAAAATTGACGCTTCATTTTTACGTTCCTAAAAGCTCCTAAAAAGTTCCTAAAAGAAGTTTCAAAGTGAAAAAATTTATATTAGTAGTATTAATATAATAAAATACTTAAGTAAAATATTTACGGTTTATTCATTTAAACTTTAAAGGCGGATCAATTTGACCCGAACATAATAGGAGGGTTAAACACCCAGTGGATGGATGGATGAGTTCACTTTCGTTTCTCCCAGCCTCCACAAGTCATCTCAAGGTCAGAACCCAGAGGACCTGAGTGAGACCCACAGCACGGGGATCTCTGGCGTTCAGCACCCGGACAGCTCCACCTGCAGGACACACCTGATGGTGCCATGTCACGTCATATGTTCATGTGTGTGAAAATCTTCTGATCTTCTATTTCTGGCTTTCAGGATGTTTGTAAGGAACTTGGTGTCCAGGATGTGACACGTGCCGTAACTGCAGTGAAGGCGCAGACGAAACGGGCCGAATCTGCCACCAAACTACGGAAGGTGAGCTGGAATATACAGTGGAACCCCGACTTACCAATGTCCTTACTAACGAAAAACCCCAGTAACGAAATGCATCGCCGCACAAATTTCGTACCGAGTTGCGAAAAAAAATTCGCTATACGAAACGAGCGCGTCTTGGTCTAACCGCGAGCAGACATCAATGAAAGTCCAGAAGTGTAAAAAACTGTTGTTTAATCCTCACGTACATCAAATAAACAAACAACAACAACAAAAGCACTGGTTAGTTTCAGATGTATTGCTTCCAAAATATAAAATGAGCTGGTATTCTCCTAGAATGGCTTCTGCGCGTCTGGCGTTGCTATAAATAGACCCGCGCAGGAGCTGCTAAAAGATGGGAACACACACACACACACACACACACAATCATTTAGTCAGCGGGAGTGTGAAGCAGTTTTAAACTCACTAACACAAAAAGAATTTTCCCCACATAAAACATGCAACGAAGCTGATAGAAATTCGAGGCGAGTGCGCTAAACTGGCTATGTGTTACACTCTATATGGTCCGGGCGGAACATTCTGATGACGTTAGTTCCGTGTCTGTGTGACGTCATTTCAAGATGGCGGTCACCGTTCATGTGAGATTCTCCGCTGTATTATTATATACTGTACCTTTATCAACAATTGCCAATAGGCAATTTAAACAACCACTTTGTAACATGTTTTTATTACATTTTGTAACAATAATTTGTCACTTGTAAAAAAAAAAAAGTTTTTCTGAATTCACGAACTCATGGCACGGATTAGACGAATGGCATGTAAAATGCGGCTCAGCTAACGAAATTCCCGCCTAACGGAACAGCCGTCGGTACAGGTTAATTTCGTAAGTCGGGGCATCACTGTACTCAAGTAAAGGTTGAATAAGATTTTATAAGTGTATGTGTGTGTGTGTGTGTGTCACGCGGTTATCATGGCAGATGCTGAGTGACATCACCACAGTGCTGACCAATCCCAGTGCTCCTCTGGGCTTGCTGAGACAGCGCAGCCATGACGTCCACCAGCAGGGGGAGTTTGAGCTGATTCTTCCCACCCTGGACGTCTGGAGTCGGCAGCTGAACTCTTTAGGAGTGAGTGAAACCACAGTGAGAAGTGCTAGAAACACCAAGCCTCTGCTGACCACTGATCTGCAGGATCTTCATCGTAACCTCACGCGACTGCAGAAGAGGTTGTCACCGTGGCAACCATCAGGTGCCATCACGCCTGCGGACGCTGTGACGGTGCAGGACCTGATGCTCGTTGTTGACATGCTGCTGGACGAGACGGTGACGGACAACAAGGTCAGTGGGATCCATAATGTCTCCATTGTGTCTCCATTCTCCTTCTTTTCTCCATCATGTGTCTCCATTATGTGTCTCCATCATGTCTCTTTTCTCCATCATGTGTCTCCGTTCTCCATCATGTCTCCATCCTGTCTCTTTTCTGCATCCTGTCTCTTTTCTCCATCCTGTCTCTTTTCTCCATCATGTGTCTCCATCTTCCATCATGTCTCCATCTTCCATCACGTCTCCATCTTCCATCACGTCTCCATTCTCCATCATGTGTCTCTGGTCTTCATGTGTCTCCATCATGTCTCTTTTCTCCATCATGTCGCTTTTCTCCATCATGTCTCCATTCTCCATCACATCTCCATTCTCCTAGTGTGTCTCCATCATGTCTCTTTTATCCATCGTGTGTCTCCATCATGTCGCTTTTCTCCATCATGTCTCTTTTCTTCATCATGTGTCTCCATCATGTCTCTTTTCTCCATCATGTCTCTTTTCTCCATCATGTCGCTTTTCTCCATCATGTCTCTTTTCTTCATCATATGTCTCCATCATGTCTCTTTTCTCCATCATGTCGCTTTTCTCCATCATGTCTCTTTTCTTCATCATGTGTCTCCATCATGTCGCTTTTCTCCATCATGTCTCCATTCTCCAACACATCTCCATTCTCCTCATGTGTCTCCATCATGTCTCTTTTCTCCATCAAGTGTCTCCATCATGTCGCTTTTCTCCATCATGTCCCCATTCTCCATCACATCTCCATTCTCCTCATGTGTCTCCATCATGTCTCTTTTCTCCATCTAGTCTCCATTCTCCATCATGCGTCTTCACCGTGTCTCTTTTCTCCATCATGTGTCTCTGTTCTCCATCATGTCTCCATCCTGTCTCTTTTCTCCATCATGCCTCCATTGTCCGTCACGTCTCCATTCTCCTCATGTGTCTCCATCATGTCTCTTTTCTCCATCATGTGTCTCCATCATGTGTCTCCATCGTGTCTCTTATCTCCACCATGTCTCTTTTCTCCATGTCTCCATCACGTCTCTTTTCTCCATCATGTCTCCAACACGTCTCTTTTCTCCATCATGTGTCTCCATTCTCTTTCATGCCTCCATTCTCCAACAATGTCTTTATTCTCCATCTCTCCATTCTCCATCATTTCTTCGTTGTCCAGGTTCTGCAGAGTCCCACCAGACACACGCTGGAGTCCATGATCGGACACTTCCAGAAACTGTTTGACGTCCCATCGCTGGCTGGAGTTTATCCTCGCATGAATGATGTCTACACCAAGCTGAGCGAGATGAACAACGCCATGAGGAACCTACGGGACCTTCTCAACCTGGGTATTAAACGCTTTTATTATATACCGTTTTTTACACGAATACTAGCAGCCCTTTTTCCAATTTTAGAAGCTCAAAACCGTGAAGGGAACATGTATCCGACAATTTAAAAAATGCACGTAAATATCAGCGTCAAGTCACTTCAATCACAAATAAATGGAAATATGTCGTCTTAATGCCGCTTTTAAGAAACATTAGTTTTAAATGAGATTTGATTTTTAATCTTTGCTTTGTTTTTGGCTGGACTAGGGCTGCACTATTTTGAGAAAAAAAACATTTTTTTTCTTTTCTAAAAAATATTGCGTTTATTTTCGGTTTTTGCTCTAAGTGCATAAAACTAAAATTATGAGTAAAATATATTGCTACTTTTACAACACAGAGGGTTAAATAACTACATACAAAGTGATTGAGGTAATGAGATTGTTTGATGCTTCGTCATTAATAAACACAGGAGCTGAACCTAAATACCAAAGAATAAGAATTGAAAATAATCACTTAGTCATTTGTTTTTTTAATTTAACCATCTGAAACACAGAAAAATAAACATGATCTCTTATTTGAATAGTAATCAGACAGTGTTGTCACTGGCAGAAAATGAAAATGAAAAAGTGAAATCCAAATCCAGTGTAATTTACTGGTATTTAGTAAACATAGAACCAAAAAAACAAATGCTCTGATGGCATGTAATAAAAAGTCAAAATGGAAAATACACTACTTGAAACATTGCAAAAATTTTATGCGCTGCACAAAACCTTGTTTTGCTGTCATTTCTGATTGGTCCGCAAGCCAGGAACGGGATATTATGCAGTATTTCTCTCCCTTATTTTCTCTCCTTGTATTTTTTATCACTTGTATTTAACTCTTTATCTTTATCTCTCTATTGTACCTTATTGCTTTTGTATTCTTGTATTTTATTGCTTTTGCGTTTTATTTTTTATCCCCTATTTTAAATCGTTCCGTCACCCCCCCACCCCCATGCTGGACGATTGCAAAATACATTTCACTTCACGTTGTTGAAAAATAATTGTCGATGTGACAAACAAAATGTGAATTTGAATTTGATTTTTTCGACAATTTTGATTGGCTAATAGTCGTGTCACTCAAACATCAGAGGCGGGGTAAAAAATTAGATTAAGGTTAATTGTGCCGGCCTAGTCTGGACCCTCGGGTAGAGTTTGAGCCCCTGATCTAAAGCAGTCATCACTCCCAACAGAAGCTAGAGCGCCCCCTAGTGAGGTGGTCAACAGTGTGGCGGCAGCGGTCTCGGCTCGGGACGGCACGCCTGGCCAGGAACTGTGGAGTCTGCTGGAAGTCACGGACATCGACAGGTGAGAGGAGTCTGGTCCTTTGTTGGTCCTGTGTTAATTTCGCTGAGGAAATATTTTCATCATCGTCTTAGTCAACGACACTTTTCCCCTGATGAAAACGAAAACTATATATATAAACTCCCGCTCAGGAACGAAAACTATAACTACATTTATTGACACGTTCGTCAACGAGTGAAAACGAAACAAAAATCTCTTTCGTGACGACGTCCAATCATAATCCGAGCTTGTGGAGAAAGGCGGGTGCAAACACAAAGAGAACCAATCAGGACACGGAGTCTCCGGAGTCATCCGGAAAAGCACAGTGACTCTATGAGCTGCTGAGGGAGTTATAGAGGCCAGTGTCTTCAGATATATGGATTCGTTTTACATTCAACACGACCTTAGAAAAACTGTACGTCACGTGTCGAGCAACAACACAACACACCTGAAGCGCCATCTGCTGAGGAAACTTCTTTTTTCACTGTGCAACCATTTGTTGCTTATAGACCTGATGCAATTATAATACATTTTATTTTACTGTGTTTATTTTTCTCTTTGTTGAGGTTTCATTTATGAGAATACAATTATTTGGATCGAAAGAAAAGTTCATTTAAATAAGTTCAAGAAAAAAATGTTTTTCCAAATAAGACCTTTTTATATATTTTATATGTTCATAGTTAACTACGTATTCAGATTTCTTGGACAGAGCAACTTTAGTAAACATTTTGAACATATAGCACCTATATTTTCGTTGACTAAATCTATACTGTAATGTAGTCGACTAAAATGTTGTGGTATTTAGTCGACTAAAATTAGACTAAAACTAAATCAAGACGACTAAATTGGGACAAAAACTAAACTGAGTTTTAGTCAAAAGACTACGACTAAACCTAAATTAAAAGTCGTTGTCAAACTGAGCCGTGTCTGAAACTCACCCTCGGTCTTTCTCTTCTGAAGCATCATCGTGAAGCTGAAGGAGCATGAGGAGTTCTTCCCGGTGTTCCACTGGTTGGCACTGGAGCTGTTGCGGGAGCTGGGTGAGGGCAAACGCTGGAACTCAAACTCACCAAGTCTCGCTGAAGTTCACGTCTGCTTTCCTTCTCCTGCAGATGTTCAGACTCTAGACGACGTGCTGCCTGCTGTTCTCTCTCTCAAGGCTTCTGCGCTCAACAAATCATGATTCTGTTCGAAAACTAGGTTTAATAAATGCTTTTGATTTTTGCTGTGTGCTCTTGGTGAGTTCTAGTTCAGAGCATTTGTAACGTCTACAGAGGTTTACATTATAGAACAGATGAACCCGAAGCTCCTAGGAGATTCCATCTTGCCAAGCGGTCTGATCAATTTGCTCAGGAGAGGAGTGAAACCGACCAATCTAAGCAGTTAGGAAAACATGAAGTACCATAATTAAAGATGTTGACGGTTTTAGGAGGTGCAGGTGTGATTCGGTTCCGAGCACTAAACTATGCAGCCTTTCTCTACGATTATATTAACTTATTCTTTAAGTTATTATTACAGGTCAATATATGCTTCGGTGAAGACGTGCGTCTTCAGTCTAGACTTAAATTGAGTTTAAATTCTCCATCATTTGTCTCCACCATTCTCCATGTCTCTTTCTACACGATTATTCTTATACGATTACTTATTCTGTATGTTATTACAACAGGTCAATATGTGCCTCGTTGAAGTCTTCAGTCTAGACTTAAACGGAGTCAAGTTCAGATTCGGATGGTTCCGTCCATCCTGAAGCTTCCACCACGTGAGATCTTAACCGAGCTGATGCCTTTCGTATCTCCAGAGATATCGAATATAGTGTTTGTGGGCCACATCGTTTTTTTTTTTTTAATTTCATTGTTTTATCCGAAACGTTAAAACTCCTGCTGGCTGATTTGTGTGACTTATTCGCTCATTTTTGATTGAGTGTTGGACTGTTGGAAACGTTTGCGTTTCTCTTTAAACATGTTTGTCTTTTTCACAATGTGGAAGCGCGTTGAGATGCAGGAACAGACGCCACCAATTGCATCGTCGTTTGTGTCGGGGAAGGAAAAAAACGTTTGAGGTTTCTACATTTGAAGGGAAAAAAAGATTGGAATTATTATTATCTAATCCCATGTTGTGTTAAGCATATTTCTAATCAGGTTTATAAACTTCATTGTTATAATAAACAGTTTAGTGTTAATAATCGTGACGCCTGTGAGGAAGATGGAAGGATTCATTAATAATTAGTTTCTGTTCAGAAATGTTCAGCTTGAGTGTTTTTGAATTGTTAATCCTGCTTGGTCCAAGACTTGTGGTGTGAGACTTAATACAAAGACATTTAAAAATGTTACACTAAAGGCCACACTAAAACAAAAGAAATTGTCATAAGGCTACACTTAGACATTTTTTTTGTTGACACAAACACATTATTTTTGTCTTTATTTTTGCCACATTATTATATTAATATTTTTATTATAAGGCTTTAAGACATACATAAAATTGCCATAAGGCTTAACTAAGACAAAAACAAATTGTTATAAGGTTTTACTAAGATATATGGCTACACAAAGACTAAAGGCTGTACTATAATAAAACGGAGACAAAAATATTTTTAAATGAAAAATAAGACGTAAAAAAAATGATGTGTCTGAGTTTAGCCTTATGACTTAGTCTTTAGCCTTAATTAGCCTCTTTGAAGTCATTTATTTGTTAGGAAGTCCATGTGGCACAGTGGTTTGAGCTTTTGCCTCACAGCTAAAACAAAACCAAGATCAAAGCCTGGCATTTTCAAAGGTGATAACTAAAAAAAAAACATTTACTTCTATTTTTAATTATAAGTGTTCATTTTTTCTTTAAGTGCAAAATTAAGAGCACATAAGGGTTTATGTGTTTGTACTAAATAATGTATAAATAAACAAATGAATAAAAAAATCTCCTCAAGATCATAGTGGAGCAATGGTGCAGTGGATTGTGCACTAACGTCACAGCCAAACAGTTGTTTATATTTCTTGTGAGAAAATTACAAAAAAAAAGTGATGTCTGTAGTGTGAAGTAAAACACGGCCTCTGTGGCAATTCTCTAACTTTGTCTAGGTGTTTTATATAACATTTATAGTATAAGATTTGTTTTTATTACAAACGATAGTTCAGAGACGCAGGGTGGCGCTGTTTCTCACAGTTACGAGCGCAGAGATCATTAAAACATTCGCTTTTCTTTACACTTGTAAAAACGTGCACTTTGTACGTTTAAGATGAGATAATGTGTATTTTCAAATAAATATATATATATAT